>JBBPKD010000536.1:0-18077 GCA_038089075.1 Singerocomus inundabilis
GGCACCATTGCTGGCAGGCGGGCGAATAGTCATTGTCTACTTGAAGGGTACTTCACTAGGCCACCTTGGTAGGCAGGGTAGGAGAGGTAACAAGTGGATTAGGCTGGGGGGACACCAGCCAACTCACAACCCCTTATATATGGTACATGGAGGGTCTAGGGTATACAGACATTAATGTAAGCTATGTAGGGTATAGGAGAGAGTCCATAAGGATGCAGCTAGGCATACCTCGATGTAAAGGTAAGGCTAGCCCTGAGAAGGTCATAATGGAAGGGCATAGCAATAAAATGAAATGGAAGATCAATCACAAAATGTGAAAGATCAAGGGAGGGATCGTGGCAGAGATCCATCTAGGATCTTGCAGGATCATGACCAATCAGATCAGAGATTGGAGGTGAGGAGAAGGCAAGGTAGCCTGTAGGTATAATCAAGGGTTAGGGGTGATCAGTGATATCGTGAAGGGGTGAAGAGGGTGAAGATGTGAAGACGTGACAGGGGATGGCGTGATGATGTGAAGGATCAGAAGGGTCATGTGATCAGGGAAAGAAAGGGGTCATTATAGTTGTAGATTCACAACAGTTACATGAAGTGCATGGACCAAGCCATGGCTGTATCTAGGGTATAGGTAATTACTGTAATAGGCTATAGGGTAAAGGGTAATGTCCGTGAGGCAGCAGTAAGGCTAGCCTCAATGCAAACACAATATAAGGCATGAGGTTGAGAAGATCAGAAGTGTACCTCATGCTAAAAGAATGGAAATGGAAGATCGATTACAAGATGTGAAAGATTAGAAAGGGTGATTGTGGCAGAGATCCCATCAAGGGTTCTGCAGGGTCATGAGTGATCATACCAATTGAAGGGAAAGGGTAAAGATGAGGAAGGCATATAGGCCTTGAGGTGATGATCGGAGAGTAGTGATTGGTGTGAAGTCGTGAAAGTGTGAAGAGGTGATAAGATGTAATCATGTGATGAGGTGAAGGTGTGATGTGTGAAAGGACGGAAGAGTCACATGATCAGGGAAAATGAATGTCATGAGAATCGCAAGTACAATTCTTGTTTCATAACACATTTGATGGAAGCATCCTTTTAATTACTGTCTACTTCTTTACTCACACACAGCTTGGTCTGTGTGCATGTATCAGTAGTATATAAGGGACAGTGTATTGGCTGTCGTCCCTCAGCCTAATCCACTTGGTTATTCACCTGCAAAGGAGTGAGACCAACACTTGGGATTACCCTCAATCTCCCATCCACACCAGCCAGCCAGAAATCAGTGCCTTGCAGCAGTAGACAAAGACATCCCCTGCCAAGAATATGCTTTATCATCAGTATGCTATATATCGTTCCAGTTGCTTTAGTGCTACTCCCTTGCATCCGTATCACTTGTTCTACGAAATATGAGGACTCAGTCTTATACAAGGGCATGACACACAAGTCCTGCATCAATGTCCTCACTAAGTCTTCCCTACTCTGCTCCTCTGTTAGGACCTTCAGTTCACCCCTGCCACTAACTGTTGAACTTATTGGACTGGCAGTACCAAGCTGCCATCTACTAGCTACAAGTAGTCATTACCATACTATAGCACACACACGAATACTGTACAAAGTGCCCCTATAGTTTGCTTCTAAGCAAAATAAATGTGGTTCCACTGTACAGTAGATTAGATAAACACTTATATCTGTATATAAGAGCCTCCAGCTCCGCATTTAATATATAGGAAGTTTTCTACTCTCCTCCCACCATCTCTGGTGAGTTCAGAGGGTTCCTCCTCTGTTATGGCGCCCTAGTGGTTGCCCCAACCTCGGTCCAAGACTAACTCCTCCACTCCCTCTCAGAACTCCACAGCTCCAGTCAGATTTCAACACAGAGGACATGGACTTGACAGAGTCAAACATTGAGCTGGTTTTTAAAGTCACTGTAAACCCCATGTAAAAAGCTATAAGCTTTAAGCAATTCAATAGCAATTCTTGCTATTTACCACATTCTTCATTGAACTTTACTTCACTCAATCTACCAAGCTATTTGCCAGTCAAGTGAGTTTTATCACTTGATATCTTGTATTCCATTGCTGCCTGTGAATCAGCAAGTGGATAGATACAATTCTCCCCCATCATATACCACTTTTAAATCCACTGATAAAGATCTAAGATATCTAATTTTATCTAATTTAGCATCTTTGAAACTGTGGTGTCTTAACTTCTGGGGTTAGACATAGCAGACAGAATCAGACTACTGTAACTTTCCTGATAATAGCAGCAGCAAAGCTCAACAGCAAGCACCTAATTGAAAATTGCATAGAGGCATATACCATCAAGATCCTGCTCATCGTTCTTTTGCGCAAGCGAGAAGTGTTTTTAATATCCGCTTCAGAGCAACGGAGTTTTGCCACATCCGAGCTGACTGGTGTCACCGGGACAGCACCTCGGCTATTGAGCGCATATCTGCGTCACTCCGCCCACTCGTAACCTAGCTTATTTCTTGTTTCACTTAGATCTGGACACACGATCACAGAAGAGATTATATATATACATATGTATATATGCATTGCTGCGGCTAATTATAATGCAACATCCGAACAACACTTTCGCTTCCCTGGTGGAGCAATAACCATGTCCACAACGCAAACCTGCCTTTCACAGAACTTGTAAGATCTGTGAACACAAACTCCTTCGTGATCGCAGTCAGTAGTTTTAGGGCTCCACCTTGCTCCACACCGCGGCGACCGAGGTCCCGATGTATGATGAGCACACACGTCGCTCCAGTCCGTTCTTTGCATCTTATGGTTTTCCTGGTTTAGCATGCCATGACCCCCTCCGCATCATCTCGTTTCTTTGTCAGTAATAAACTATACTAGAGCTTGGTATATAGTATATGTTCAGGACATCCGTAACAGTTTAACGAGGTGATCTGGTAATACATATGAGGAATTCATACAGGTCGTGAACCGGCGCCAGCGTCGCTATAAATCAGATACATCCAAACCTACATTCAGGGACACAGAAGAGAAGTTGCAGACTGGTCTATAGGACAGTGCATCAATGCCCCAACAGAGGATCCTCTTCTGAAGATCGGGCACTTCCGTCGGAGCGGAGGGAAAGGCTGTCTTGTTGCTCCTCGTCCTGAGCACTCGGGTCCGGCAGGCGGACAAACGCCAAAAGCAGAAACGCCGTCGAGGCACACGCAGCCGAAAGCCAGAATATGGCCGTCGGAAAGAAGGACACGGTATGGGAAAACACCATCCCAAACATCAAGGGGCCCACATAGCGCATACTATTTGCAGCATCGATATGGTGAGAATCGTTCTGTGAACGAGCGTCAAGACGAAGGGACCTACCCTAAACCATCTACCACGCTAAGTGCGCTAAGAAGACGGCCCGCCTTATCTCCACCAGTTGTCGAACCATAGAGCAAGAGCAATGTTGCCAAACCATGAACAGCAGGGAGAAACCCAAACCCGAAGGAAATCGTCATGTAGCAGAGGGTAAATATGAACCCTGTAGGAGCAAGCGCCGATAAGATATAACCAGCAACAATGACCAAGCTAGACATCCGAAGAAGGCGGAGATCGAACGTCATGCCTCGTAGCAGATCTCCGGTGTCCTGCAACTTGGATGATGTATGTTTCAATGCCCTGACAATGGCTGACGGATGCTTGAATCACTGGCAACAAGAGGTTCACACAAGATGTCTTACCAGGGAGTATTAACATGAGGAAAACAGCGGATGAGAACCCAGTTGCACTAATGAAGTAGCCAAGCTGCTCAGGGGTTAGTCGTGTCAAGGAAACGGTCACGCGCCCCGTACCTGCAACGATGACCACTCAAATGTATACAAGGTATACTGAAACACATCTCCCATGGATCCCTACGGATCCACATGAGGAAATACAAATCGTAGAATGGTGGGCTAGACTTACCCTAGTGAACGCAATGAGAGCCCCAGAGAGAACTAGCAGGGTCAAATTCCAGTCCTTTTTCCTTGGAGAGTGCGGTGAACGCCTTGGTGCTAGGACATGCAACGGGAACGAATCCCAGAACATCTTTGTAAACATCATAAGCCGCCGTCGGAAGGGGCTAACATCAGCGTTTGCCATCATTGCTAGCTCGTGTGCAAACTCAGTACGTGCACGAAGCATCGAATGTTCATCGTCGGACTCGGGGAGCGCAAACCAGATGATGCAAGCACGTATGACATGCAGGAAAGTCGCGACGTAAAGAGCAGTTATGACACTGCCACCTTGCTCGTTAAGAAAACCGCCGATAACCGGACCAACAGTCCACCCTGCGTGGAAAATGCCGGATAACCAGGTCAAGTTTCGGGAACTGGCAATATGGTCAGTCCCATTGATACATATCCAACGCAAAAAAAGTACGCACAGATCTTGAGGCGCTGAGACGTCGCGCACGTATGCCGTTTCTGCCGCCGCGTCCGATGAAGGAGCTGGGAGATGACCCAAGGTTATATAAGACGATGGTAATGCGTTCAAACTTACCTCCCAAGATGCCTTGCACGATCGGGGTGACTATCAGAAGCCAATATCCCCCGGGGACCTTGTCGGGATAGAAGAAGACCAAGAGAATGAGAAGATCGCCAAGGAGCGTTGCACATATGGTTATGCCCAAAACACGCGTTCGACCGTAGCGATCCATGAACTGGCGCGAATCGTCCGTATAAGAGGCGACAGGACAAAGTAAGTACCCACCCCTCCCCACCAGCCAGCCGTTAGGATTGACAAGATCCCGGCAGCGGTGGCGAAAACTAGTGTTTTTGCAGTTAGTTCAGGAGAATTGAGCACGCACGACGAACCACGTACCTGCGCCCACCCTGGCGACCTCTGCTTGCACTCGCGGATCGCTGGCACACCTTCCAAAAGGGATGGCAGAATACTCAATTGCCTCGTGTGCATGAATGCCACGAAGGACCAGATACGAAGGAGGGGTGTATACCGGCACGTCCGGCTCTAGGCGCTCAAAATAATATCCTCTGCAAACAATGTCTGTGAACACTTCAACATACGGCCCTGACATGATGCCGAACGAGAGCGCAGCGAGGCATTGTATGCAGACTATCCTGATAGGACATCAGTGGCGATCCTCGACAGACACAATGTAGATCGTACCATGCGATGCTCGGCCTCTTGTACCACGCTGGCCTGGTTGGCCCGTCCAGCGATTCTTCGGAGAAATAGAGTTCATGAGGGAGTGGACTATGAGACTGTTGCTCAGTCCCCTGGTTGTCGTGGGGGGTGATCATAGTGAGAGGGAGAAGAGGGATGGAGGTGGGTCTGACTGGCTCGCTGGCTGACTGCATGATTCGCTCTACTTAGCAGTCCGCAGGAGGCATGCCCGTGTTGGTAAGCGCGTACGTTACCACATAGCCGCACGAGCGGGGTGAGATCGTGAAACCAGACACCGCCAGATGAAGTAATTAATTCCATGGGAAACAGGAGTGGTCCGATAGTATCAGTACGTACGTGGTGTGACCTCCCTCGAAACCCGTACAAACAAGTACTCACGGGCTAAGGCATAATAAGAAAATTGTCGCTTATCCACATTGAATCGGACACCTTCAACAGGACGAACAGCCCGCCAGATCGTGTCACAAGGCCAGTTTTGTATGGTTCTCGATCCTTGTGTCGCATACTATATGAAGACGGGACGGACTGCGATGCTTGTACATATATTATTTTTAAAAATTTATATTAAAACCAGCACAGAGTAAGGAGGGTACTCGTTCCGCTACCTCGTTGCCCAGAGCAGGCCAGAAAAAGCCACTTGAACTTATTGGTCGTTTGTCTCCAGGGGCGTTAGTTGGGCGGTACTCCTTGCTTCTCTTTAAATCCCCAAAAGGCGTGTGGGTAGAACCACCAGGCGACAACGTGACCTACTTGCATCGGACACGAGGCAATGTCGTTCCGTGCATGTCCTCATTGCATTGTCATCATCCGTCTTCAGTGCTGCAATTTTCGACCCGATTACGCTCGTCTTTGAATTTGCCGAACATCTGAGACGTAGTATTTCTTACATCCTATCACTGCGTACGCTAAGGGACTGTTGGTTCACCGCCGCCAACCTTATACACTTGCTGAAAACTCATCGCCGTCCGCATTCAACTTATCTTCCTTCCGGTCTATCCGTACACGACCTGTGCTTTACTTCTGCCAACCCTTCCATGCTATATTCTCCCGCCAATACTTGTGCCTTGACGTGCTGATACACGTTGCAAGTGGACACCCAGCACACATTATTTCAAAGAGAAAAAAGGATCGCCGGAGCCTCCTGCTGTTCCGACGGGGACCCTTTGTTTCAGAGGGCTAGGCCCTTGTGCCAGTTCCATGCGCACTCCACGTGGGCCATAGGGTCTCCAAGGTGGATGTTGAGTGGGTCTTAATTCCCATACAGTACACCCTCATGTTGGGATGTGATGCTCCTGTAATGCTCCGTGCGCGGACAGCACGGCGCAAACATTGACGAGCGTTGGGACAGTAGAACATCCGAAATGCGGACGGCCCCTGAGTGAACATAGCCGTATCCGTTACCGCGGTGGCAAGACTGCGACATTTAAGGTCAGTAACCTGGTATTCGACGGTTCTCCTCTCTCCGCTTAGCGCTCCAGGGGCATCTAACATCCAAATAGAGAACACCTTCCACAGGTAGCTGTCGGTAGTCCTGCCTAGCGATGCAAGTCCAAAATTGGACGCTGGGGCCTGGAGGCAGATCCATCAAACGGTGCTTGATATTTATGTGTTGGAGAACGGATCACTCGATCTCATGCTTCATTCTCCTGTGTGGAGATCCCCATTCTAGGGGACATAGAAGGGTAACGGGGCCTCTGAACTTTTTGTTTCCCTCTGCGATGCTACGTGGAATCGCCGCCCTGGCAGGTCCCATGTTGTGTGCCGAGCCGAAGCGGGGCGAGATGTTACATGCCTGGCGCTCATCAAACCACGATCATTGCGGCGCGTGAGCAGTCAATTGAGCTTCCCACCTGATGAGGCCATAGCGGGCCACCGCGGATAACAGTGCTAGCTGGGCATAGCCAAGACCGCTCTTATGTGGGAGACTTGGCTCGGCCGCAATCTCGTCGAACTGTACAACACGGCAAGTATGGCAAAGGTTGGTACAATGATATGAACCCTTTGGTAGCGCAAACTGTCTTATGACCTGAGGCTCCGTGTGAATCCCGGCCTCCACCGACCGTGTTTCAGGGTTTAGAACAGACTTATTTTCGTGCGTGTGGGCCCCGATGCTCCCACTGATCTAAGCGTATGACAATCGCGAGTGGTACTTTATTGTTAACGCGTTCGGGACCAGCAAGTGCCATGCGGTCGGGGAGAAAATACTTGATACCAACTCGAAGAACAAGAGGGTTGACTTCAGTAAACCTCAAAGTTGAGGAGATGTCAGCTACCGTTCGGTTACCGCTGGCTGGTTTCACTCAATCGGAAGAGGGAGAATGTGCATATGCATATTCCCGTGCGGCGGTGGTGATGCACCGACGTAATGTGTTAATGTGTCAATCTCCAGATCGAATAGGGGCGTAGCATCCCTTGCACCCCAGGAGTCCACCGTACCTTTACATATCAGGCGAAGTACCGAGGTCTGGGGTATACTTATTTTCGTGCAGGCTCTGATGTGAATCTATTGATGACTCCTGAAAACTGACGTGCAAGATGTGGGAATCAGGAGGCCATACATGATTAGCCGAGTATTTACAAGTCCGCAGCTGGCCATACCAATTCGGGCCATACTAGATGCACGAAGAGCTGCAATAACAGGAATGATCAACCGAGGGAGACAAGGATTGAAATGGTGTCATTTTACTGAACTGTTAGGAGTTTGCTAACTTTGGGTCCGTAGGGAGCATCTGCTCGGACTGCAATAGATGGGATATTAAGCGGATCGCCTGAACTGGCCTTACAGTAGTATGGACGGAGCCGTGCTGCACCTCCTCTCTTTCACCGTACACTCCCACATCATCAGGTAAGGCTTTGTAACGTTCACCACACCCGGTCACACGATCGACACGATCGAAATCATCCGCGAGAGAAACCATCGGCGACAAGAAATCGCCTTGACTCGGAATCCGTCATTCCAGCTGCAGTGATTCTGTGTAGTATCACAGAAAATATCCGAGGGCCCGATTATCGCTCACATCTTTGACTGAGATGAGGTGATTGCCTGTCCAACGTGTTTTTTTTATCTAGGTACCCATATTCTTGTGTGTAAACGTCGAGAACTCCGAAACACCGTTCTTGGAGGATACGCTATCGTCACTGTACCCGACAGTACTCCCAATAGGCCAGACGGATGCCCCTCGAGAAGACTCCTTGAATTCGGGTGCGTGACTAATTGACATCGCCAAGACGTGCTTTGCTATGAGATGAAGAACGTTATGCCTCTACGACCAAGACCGCTGTAAGAATTCATTTTAGAGGCAGGTGGCTATGGTAAATGCTTACATGAAGGTAACCGTGCATTTCGTCGAGCTAGTTCATCGCGGACTGTGCTGGATCCATGTGTATAATCCTACACAGCCAAGTCGTAGGATTACCCACTGGAACATCCATACAGAATGTTGGATATGTTGGAGGGAAACGACTGAAAGCTGAAAGGAAAAATGCAAGCAGGCAGAATGGAGTGAGGATAAACTAGCTATCTTGTGCTTGAGTCTCAAAACTACTTATGAATAGATCAAGATTGGCAGCGCACCTTGAAGGTCTTGAGAGATCTAAACGTGATTCGCTCTCCGGGAATATGTAGTACATAGATGCATTATCCAAAGGATCCCACCTGGAGATCGATTGGATATCCATATCGAGTCCCAACGATCATTAGATGAACTTGATTCGACCTAGATGCATGGACCAGCGACAGACTTCATTCTCACGCACCGCTCGAGGTCAACGTCAACGTCAATTGGATGGATGAGATAGCATTTCATACGTCCAATTGACGTGGTCGATGTACCTTTCGCCTTGATCGAAATAGATATCTGACGGTATAGTAGATGTAAACACGAAAAGCATAAAATCGGTTAAACGCGTGTGGGCGGGCTCGCCGCTGGTCATGTTGGCATGCGGCGAGTGCAACTACTACCCATTCTCCTGCTTTGTTTCAAAATCGCGCTGCCATGTCAATGAATTATTCGACCGGTGCTGGAAATCTGAGATATCTTTGTGGATATATTTCACTTGTCAGGTCCAGGAGATTAGCCAAGTTGAACGCGCACGTTTCTCCGAGCCAAATGGAGTTCAAGCTCATAGCAGACGGGCTGGCCACCACCCTAACTGGGCTGCAATAGTGGTCGATTGATCCGTTGGTAAAATGCAAGAGAGCAAACTGGTGAGCAGCACCTTCGACCCTACCTGCTTGTTGAGAAACTCTTTCGCAGTCGACCGTACCCTCTCCGATCGAACTTGTCACGCTCGTCCATATACCCTCGCGCTCTCTCCGAGCAGTTTTCTCACCAATCCTTTCCATACGGATGTCCTGGAACGCCCATTTGGCCCCATGGTTTAGCTGTATTTGGTGGCTGGACGAAATCTAGAACGACTGCCATCCCATCGTTCACCATCGCTCTCATGAGTCATCGATCCAACCCACCTTGCATACACTTCGAGGCCCTGCACAATGTCAGGTTGAGGCATTAGTGACAACCTGTCATCTATAAACTGAGCGTTGAATGGGCTTTGATCGTGAAATCTAGAATCCAGCTCATAGCAACGTATTTCGAGTTCTGGAAACGCGATGCGAGTCCTCGAAGTATCCGTTGTCAAAAGCAAGTCTGAAGGGAAGTGCCCATTCCTGGTCCACATCTTCATGTGGTCCAATTCCCGCCACCACAACAAGAGAAACTCCTGAATCTGGTTGTTCCGCTCGCTAGAACCTCCACATTTAGGAGTCGTCTCGTAGGCAAGTACCGTAGTCCAGAGGTACTTGCAAGTCGTCGGGGTTCGAAAAAATGTAAGCAAGTTGGCTGCCAGCCGGCCAGCTTGAGGGCAAGACGGTGAATGCTCGGTCAGTGCATAGGAGAGTAGTTTAATAGATGTGAAGACGGTTTTTATTTTACTGCTATCCACCTCTCTGAGCACTCAAAACCATGTTACAGATTCTACAGGCATGGAGCTCTAGGAGCGGAGACTCGGGTTTAGAGGTCCAACTCCGAGCTCAACAAGGACAGACTCGATGATCTGATGCCACGTTTATATGGACTCTCGCCCCCCACCCTCGCTACACAAACCACGGTACAAGACCAAGCTCAAGCTCATGCTCCTAGATCATCAGTCAGGATGCGGTCTTCCAGTAGAAGCCCACGCCCACACCTTAGCGATGAACCGAAACCGGCTAGCCTTCGTATCGTGGCAGTCTTAGAGAAGCACGAACAGATATGAATCGGGAGACAATCATGAAGACGGGGTGGTAGGTGGTTCTTCTTGCCCGATAGTTTCCCTGTCAAGCCACGTTTTCAACGGGGTTGATCCATCTTATGTCTCCCTTCATCAGTATTCCTCTCATCTATGCATATCCAGGTGCACCGCATCAGAATATTCCATCGAGGAGCACAGATTCTGAGGTTGCAACGGGGCGGAAGGGGACAGTGCGCAGGCGCAAGAACACAACACGAGCTCTTACAAACAGAGGTGGATCAACTGTAGTCCAAATAAAGGGGCGAACGCAATGTGCTATCGACTGCAGGTGATCCGATCCAGGTATCTGCTATGCCTGATGTTGGGCAGTCCACCCGCGGCATTGCACATCAAGGATACTACTCCACCCTCAGAGATCAAGATTCACATGCCAAAATACCAGTGCGCGAGCTTGGAAGTATCCATTTGGTGAAGGACTGGTTATCGGGGATGTGTGAGATAGAACACTTGGAGATGGTGGAATGCTAGCCTATAGACGTATGATGATGGTGTTGGGTCTTGCTCTGTGACGTCCGTGTCGGGTTGATTACAGTGGTAAGCGGTAGCATTCATTTGCCAAAGTTTTAGTTCAATATTGTTCCACGTCGGCACAAACCTTGAAAGCTTGACGGTCGTATTTGACGTTTTCATGGCGTCTCACGGGAGATGTGCAAACGTCTGCCATACTTTGACTCCGGAGGGATTCATGATTCGAATCTCGACCTGATCTGGTCTCAAAAACCCCATGCGCGTGCTTGTTCTGTTCAAGGCGGTGTCAGACTAGAAACTACATGTGCTGTACACGTTATGGGAATGGAAAGTAACAAGTCAGAAGGGCTCCGTTAAGGATGAAGTAGGGTCATTGAAGACTCGTTCGAGGTTCCCCTTGGTCATGGTCTAGGTCCATATGCACACGGAATCGAGACAATTGCCGTGTCCTGATCCACAGAGTCAGGAGCTCTCCCTGGGGGAGTTGGAGGCAACGGGGCACAATAAGGAGCACGAATTCCAAACCCCGCTGGGCCACAGCATGGACGGCGAGGAAAGCCTCGAATCGGTCCCAAGCGAGATTTTATTGCGTTACACAAGTACTATATTTTTACAAACTACCAAGTAGTAGTTCTTTGTCCCTTGTCCGAGTAAATGAATTATTGTTTCCTACAGTCTGTAGAATAGACAGAACGTGGTCGTTAGATTTGCCTTGTTTGTATGTGCCCTTTCACGTGAAACTTCCCAGCATATGAAAGCACATCAGCACTGTCTTGGGTTCCTCCGTACTTTGTACTGTAACTCACATAGTCCATTCCGCTCAGATGGCAGCAACCGTACTCAAAGAACTCACTCTCGAAGAGGTTGCACAAGTGCGTGTCTCTTCTTGTTTCCTTCTCACCCCGTCTGATCATCCGCAGCATAACACGCCAGATGATCTCGTACGTGTATCAGTCCCAAACACTTTTTCATGTCCCACATGCCTAACATGCCTCTTAGTGGGTTGTGATCGATGCCAAGGTCTACAATCTCTCCCGATTTAAAGACCTTCATCCCGGAGGCGTTGCAGTCCTGCTCGACGAGGAAGTCGGTCCGTGTAATCCGAATTCAGCTCTTAGTATTCAATTCTCAGCCTTTCCATTTAGCTGGTCAAGACGCCACAGAATCATTCTATGGGCTCCATCGTCATGAAGTTCTGGAGCGCCCCCAGTACAAGCGCCTTCAGATCGGCACAGTCCAAGGCGAGAAGAGCGTCATATATGACCGCGTAGTCGGAGAAATCAGCCAAGTTCCCTATGCCGAGCCTACCTGGTTAACTCCTGGTTATTTCAGCCCATATTACTCTGATGTATGATAAGCTTGCAATTCGCTTCCCCCAGAAAGTGACAAACACCCGCAGAATCATCGCGAGTTCCAAAAGGCGATCAGACGGTTCATTGATGAAGTGGTGTATGATGATGCTCAGGTAGCTGATGAACCAGCTTTGCGCATCGACGGCTTATTTCGGTTTTTAGGCTCGCGAAGAAGACGGTAAACGGCCGAGTCAGGTAGTGTTCGACAAAATGGCGTATGTAATACTCGTCCATCGCTTTGAATGCCAACTAACACGCAAGATGCAATAGAGAGATAGGTATGCATGCCATGCGTATGGGACCTGGGAGACATTTGAAGAGTCAAACGCTCATGGGTGGTCTCGTTAAACCAGAAGAAGTCAGTTTTAGGTCATACCCTCTTTGTTGTCGTTGACTGAATATCTGCCTAGTTTGACTATTTCCATGAGGTATGCACCCTTATGTTTCAATCTCGTTCTCCTTTTTATACGTTCTCCTGCACAGCTTATTATTACTCAAGAACTCGTCCGATGTGGGCAACGAGGATATGGTGATGGTAAGTGTGCATTATGCATTACCCATTCATTTATGTATCTTTCTTCAGGGATTCTTGGAGGCAAAGTCATAGGTCTCCCTCCTGTACTGAATTTTGGTTCCGAAGAACTCAAGGCCAAGGTCGTACCGGAGGTCTTGGCTGGCAAAAAGTTTATTTGTCTCGCCATTTCGGAAGCAATGGCGGGCAGTGACGTCATGGGTCTCCAGACCACCGCCAGGCTAACCGAAGACAGAAAGGAGTGGATAATCAACGGCTCAAAGAAATGGATCACAAATGCTACGTAAGTGACAGCTGCTGAGAGATTTCGGTTATTCATTGTGCTTTCAATGACAGATTTGCCGACTAGTAGGTTTTGGCTATAAACCCTACCTCTTTTAATCTTACCACCAAGTGTAGCTTCACAGTGGGTTGCAAGACAGATGTAAGTCCTAAGAACCACGTCTAACTGTTCCGTTTGAAATATTACGGCTAGGATGGTCTCACAGTTATCTTAGTTGAGCGCGGCCCGGGCGTTGAGACACGACAAATTAAGACAAGCTATTCGAGTACTGCAGGGACTGCCTATATTACTTTCGACAATGTACATGTACCTGTGGGCAACACACTGGGCGAAGTTGGTAGTGGAATTTTCGTTATTCTCAGGTGCGCCCCCGCTACATTTTGCTCGTAGATGCAATGTCGACGATATTTGATATAGTAACTTCAACCATGAACGATGGGTAATGTGCTGCAGCTCAGCAAGAAGTCAGCGGTCCGTCATTGAGGAATGCTTGAAATGGGCTTCTCAGCGCAAGGCATTCGGAAAGCCACTTATATCCCAACCAGTTATTCGTTCCAGAATTGCAGGGATGATTGCCCGCACAGAAAGTGTTCAGAGCTGGTTAGAAAATATCACGTACCAGATGACGCATATGGTTAGCCACGCTTAACGCTTGCGCACTTGGTGTAACTCATGGGCCGTCCTGCAGACGTACAAGCAGCAAGCTCAAAAACTTGCAGGGTAAGGAAATGCCATTGTTCAGCCAGAGGCTCAGTGCTGTGACTCATCTACACAACAAGACCGATTGGGCTTCTCAAGAGTTATAGTACACAGTGCGCGCAGAACACTGCACGGGATGCCGTTCAGATATTCGGAGGTCGTGGTATCACCAAGACTGGCATGGGCAAATTCATCGAACATGTAGGTTACGCTAGACTATTTCCGTTCGTCGTTGCAACAACTTCATGTTCTTTCGCAGTACTATCGGACAGTCACCTTTGACGCGCTTCTTGGAGGAGGTGGGTCGAGACATTTACTCCTCTGAGACCGTGACTGACGTGAGCACCTGACACGCAGCCGAGGACGTGTTGGCAGATTTAGGTGTAAGACAGGCGATACGATCGATGCCAAAGAATGTGCGATTGTGAAAGGGATCTCGGACTTATGTAGGGGCACTGGAGGCATCTGTAAACACTAATTTATCAGGACGCATCTGTGTGTAAACTGCAATTACATGATAGAGAAAAAGTATTAAAAAAACGCCTCCGTGACAGGTTGTGTGCCTGGCACGTCACGGACACAGGACTTGGTTGCTGGGAACACGGGAAACTCCAGGACAGCCATCAACCAACACTCTGATCAGCATGGGAACCCGTTGGAGAAGGACTCGTAGTCAGAGCGTATGAATAGGTGTTCAATCTGTGCGCAAAGTAGTTACCGTTAGTACACGCCCCCCACGAGAGTCAACCGAGATATGCCTCTCACAATATATACTGAAACAATCTCAGGAACCCCTGACGGGCGTGGGTCGTATGAGAGACTCCAGCTTCGTGGCCAGGACGGAGAACAAAAAGAAAAAGAAAAAGGGTCACCCTGCATTGCGAGTCCAATACCACGTCGGAGTGAAAGGAATTTCCCTGAGGAACAGTATGCATCAGCACAGGGACGAATAGCATTGGAAGGGAGTTGAGACGGTCCATCATGATCATGATCATGATCATGGTCCATGATGTCGTGCGGCAGTGCAGCTCATGATGCGGACCGGACACTGCACGGAATTCCGTGCGCATAAGTATTCTCGATGTCTGAGCGCAGGAAAAGTACCCGTTTGCTGTTACCCAATACGCTTTCTGTCAATATGGCAAACAGAACTTCAGGCGTATGATGCATTCAAGAGAAGAGACATCTGAAGAAGAAGCGAAAGAGAACAAAAGAGACAAGTCGCATTTGATCAGCTCGACACACACGTAATATTAACAAAGAAACACAACGAAGCCTTTGTTCGTATCAAAAGAGAGCACGCACGTCAAATACAAAGGGAGAAAGGTGAACGGTGCAGGGAAAGAATATTGATATCGACCAACTAAAGAACAGTGCGTATAAAACGCACCCGACATCAAGATGAACATAAGGGCGACAGGACCAGCAGTAGCAGCAGCACGAAGGGAATAGCAAACGAATACAGATTGACATAACATAGCAGATGGAGAAGCGAGAGGGTTGGCAGAGATACGTAAACACGATGGGTGGCGAAAACAACTTGGAGAGCAGTCGGAGGGAGGTCGTTGTTTAGATATACAATGTAATGGCGGAGGTGGCACAAGGGTGTTTAAAGTGACATGGCGTACCCATGTGCGTCGAACAACGCATAGTCATTTGTATGCAGCGCCGAACTGCTGCTGGCTGTATTCAACTGGTTGACCCAGTTGAAACCTAGAAAACAGAAATGTAAGTTATGGTCCATAGAGGTGCGAAGCACAGAGGAAGAAGGGCCAGAGGGAGTGGAGGGAGAGTGGAGGGCTCACCCGGCATAGTTGTATCCTGCCAGACAGGATCCGACAAAAACGATATCGAGTCCAAAAGTTCCTGATCCACTGGCATCGGGGTACCCTGATAAATATCAGTCGTACTGAGTCCCAGACCAAAGTCGGTCGTGGTTGGCGAGTGCCTATGTGAGTTGCCATCAAAGGGTACAAATTGCTGTGGAGGGGAGAGGGACTCGGAAAGTGTAGACGGCGATGAGAGCTCGGGACCGGATCCATAGGCGGGTAATGGTGAAGAGGACAATGACCCACTCGACCTTTTTGCCCTACTCAAGTTAGATTTTGATCGTGAGCCGCTACGCGTGGCCTTCGAGTAGATGGGGGAGAGCATGTCTGAGTTGACATTTTGGGTTGCAAGCAGGCCGGCGAGGAAACGCGAAAATAGTTTCGGCCCATGCTTATCGTCTACAAAGACCTCAGGTGCCCCGAGCAGGTCAACTGCCTCTTGGACAAGTGTGCGAATCTCTTGTCGTCGTTCGCTCGTAAAGTATTGCGCGTACTTGGGTTGGAGGAGCTATCACATGGTATGTTTGCGAGACATTGTGCAGCAAGATGATGGACCCTTACCTTGACAAGGAAAGCACCAGCGAACGTGACGAATACGAACTGCGCGTCCGGCGCATGCCGAAGCAGGATTTCTGAGAAACGTGTAAAAGTCCAAGTCATAGAGCTTGAACGAGTACCTACTTTTCTCTGGTGTAGGGAACAGTCTGCGGACGAAGGCATTCACTATATCAGAAGCAGCGTCCAAGCACTTAGCAGGAAATTATCAACACAAAGCAATGTCAGATGAATAGCATGTACCCACACGCATAATAAAGGTATTCTCGTTTAACTGGCCACCTTTTGCATGCTTCAAGCCTGTTGACAACGCAATCAAACGCGCGTATGCGTAGGCCATTTTGAGCAGCTCCGTCCGGAATGCCCACATTTCCGTCTTCTCCTCCTCGAATTCGTCCAAACGCCTGAACCAATGGTCGCCGAGTTGCCTCAGCGCATCATCGGTATCGCTCGCGAGTTGAGCAACATTCAATGTCTATATATGTTAAGGAACAACATCTCGCATCTAGCAGGACAAGACACCTTACCTTATCGCGCCCAACTGGGTGCTTGGGATCGCCATAGATCTTGTCCGTGAAGCTGGCTGTCAATCTCAACTCAGCGTTGTAACCGCAGAGATGTATATCGAAGCCTTTCATATTGTAGGGCGACGATCTCCACCAATCTTCAGAGTGAGAGGCAAAGTAATCCGTGCTTGGGATGATCGCGCGCTTGCCGTATTGAGTCCCCGTTGAACGATCTAAGTTAAAACAGTTCATCCAGATTCGTTGCCGGCTTAAGAGAATGCGGGCATTCCGTTCGTTCAGGGGTTTTGTAGTGACTGGCCGGTTTAAGTTAATATCTTGGGCAACCCTGAGTTTGAATGAGGGAACATGGTCACTGATTCGAAGATAAGTTGCCGCACCTAATGGCCACGCCGAGATAAATCCAACTTCTTTCCTCGTCCCACCGTTTTGCAGGAATTGGGTATAACTGCATAAGAAGGTAAGCTGCAGACATCTCCTCATTCTTGGTTCCAAATATGAGCGCATTGCCAGCAGCAAGCTGGCCGTACTGCATCAGTTTCTGGTAAAGATCTGGTCGAGCCCCATAAAACCTGGAAGCGACACCGCATACTTGACGATCGTTAGCTCGGGAAGACCAATGCACAGATAATAGAAACATACTAATCGTGAACAGGAATGGGCTCCGTATAGCTACAAATTGAGGAGTGTGAAGAGCAGGGTCGAGAAGGTTAGCCGATGGATTCATCTTTTCGAAGTAACTAGAAAAATATCAACACAACACCATCTTCAGTGGATACAAGCTCACATAGTAAACAATTTATCTACTTCCGTGACCGAGACGATCTTGCGAGCCAAGATATCAGGCAGCTGGATATCAGTAGCAGCTGGATTAAAACGTTTGGGGTCAGGTCCTGGGCCTATTGAAAATTGGCCAGTCAGCGCGCCAAACAGAGGTACCTAATCAACACGTACTAGGCCGGAAGAAATCAACGCTCGCAACACCCACAGCTTCTGACGACTCGGGTTCGACACTCTTCTCTCGTGCACTCTTCCTGATGGCTAGGGCAGCCATCAGGCCAAAGGGGGCGTCTTCCCGTGGGAGCATCGGAAATCGTGTTGTTTGAGCGGTTTGTCTCTTGGTGCTTGAGCTTGCAGGTGAACCTATGTCCCTGCTGGTCTCATCCTCAGCAGTAGCATAACCAGACTCATCGTCCGAGTAATCTTCAGCTATGGAGTCTTCGTCGCTACCATAGAGGTCATCTCCGTCTGTCGAGTCTCCCGTGGGAATCAGACCGTCGAATTCTTGGAGAGATACGCGTGCTCTCGAAATCCAATCTTGCATTTCCGCGTTTGGAACCACTGACTCAATGGTTGATTCCATGGATGAATGTAAATTTGTCCCGGGGCGGTTTAAAGCCTCGAC
>JBBPKD010000537.1:0-18067 GCA_038089075.1 Singerocomus inundabilis
GCTCGCAGAGCCGAGGAGCGGCGAAAGGGGCCCACCAGGCTGGCTTGCACTGGATCGGCGACCATCCAAGGCACCGAGATGGTCGGTCTACGTCCGCCCAACGACGAGGACTACGGACAAGGGGAGGATCGCCAATACAAACACGCTTGGCCCCCTGCCCAGATCATGCGCGGCAACGCCGCCGCCCCTTTATCACGGCCCGGTTTAGATGACACCGCATTGGCCACTATCACCATGGCAGGTTCAGATACATTCCTCGGAGCGTGGAACTCCTCGTGCACCTACTCGCCATCGCCATCAACACACATTAAGAAAAGACCGGCAGGAGTCAGCTTCCGAAAGAGACCAGTCACACTTTCTCAGAGACAGGCTGGATGGCGTGTGTTGGCCAATGCGGTTGGAGCCTATAATATAGATAGCGGCCAGACGTCCCGGTGAACTCGCAACGCTGGGTCAAGGGTAGACAGTTATTTGCGTGCGTCGTGCGGCCCTCGAGCTGCGTGGAGGGTCTCTCAAGCCATGACTGGTCGAGTAAAATAACCCCTGTAGGAGTAGTATTAGGCAAGTGGCTGCCAAGAGCACGGATGCGGCCAAGGCTTGGCTTTACTCGAAACGCTCGAAAAAAAGAAGGAAAAAAATACAACGACGTTCATGTCCAGTCCGCGACAGAAAATGGTCGTCGTCGCACCTCCACAGCCAATCGAATTCGACCAGAAAAAGAGGAGACAGGCGCTCGAACGCGCAAAGGCCAACCACGTGTGTCTCATTCACTCTTGTTTGCTTCGGCTCCACTGAACCGCTTCCTGTAGCTCTCCAAACAGCTCCAGATGCGCCTTCAGTATGCCAAGCTCAAGGTTGAGCACGGCTGGGTAAGTTGCCATCCTGTGCGTGCACAGGACGTGGCCCTTGTTGACATGTCTGCACTTCGGCTCCCCCCCCTCACACAGCAACGACAGAATCTCAACGAAGTCGAGAACCTCTACTTTCATCATTCCCACCTTCGAAATATACGACAGGGCACAGGTCAGTGGCCCCATTATGCCACCGTGACCCACCCATCTGCACCGGCATCGGCATCGGCATCTATGCCCGCGTCTCTGCTCCCCAACATGCCTGAGCCAGGCGTCGTTCCATCCTCGGCACCTGATCGCACTGTGGGACCATCCCCGTCGGCCCTCAACGACCCTTCCCCGTCCGGTTCCGTGTCGCCACCATCAGAACACGCCTCCACCGCTGCTCCGACATCACAACCCCCGCCCGTCGCACCATCCTCAACGCACCGTCCACCACCCGCGCTCGACCTGTCCGATCCCACTATACTGGCACGTCTGGCCCAGCTACAGGCACAGGTTCAGATCCCGTCGCCATCGCTGTCGTCACAGACCCTCTCCCGCCAACCATCGACAGTCATCCCCACATCCATGTGCACATCCGCATCCACCTCCACTTTGCAGCCCATCGCAGCGCCTACTCTTGTCCCTGCCCCTGTCCCCGCTCCCGGTGCGATCCCTTCCCACACGCAACTCCCGCAGCCCTTATCGAGTCATTCACACCCTGGTTTCCCCGTCCCCGCCTATACACCTCACGTACTCCTAGGCATGTCGACGGCGGTGGGATCTGTGCCTCTCTACCCCACCTCCACACCCCACAACGCCACCACACCCTCCCAACCATCCCTGTCCACCCCTCCGTCCATTCCTGCATCTATCCCTACATCTACATCTACCTTTTCTGCTGCGCCTACGTCTGCATCTGCATCTGCCACGACGTCCACTGCTTCCTTACTGACCATGTCTATACCCACGTCGGCACCCCTCACTTCTCCCGCGCTCACGTACGACTCGTTCTGGTCCACGCACGCCTCAGCGGGTCCCACGCGTGCACTCTATCGCACCCACACCGGGTTCAGCGCAAGCGCAACCCCAGGAGGGAACGTGGCCATGTTGACGCCTGGCGGACACGCCGCCGTCATGACATCCGAGGGCGTCTACGTGGGCGGGGCGAGCAACCGAAACGGCTGACAAGTCAGGGTAGACGTGGGGAAGTCGCGCCAGGGTTGCGTGGATGCAGAGGAAGCGGATCTGCGCGCGTTGGGGACGTTGCATTTCCTTCTCATTTATAACGGATTTATGTTTTTGCCATTTGATCGCACGCTATACCACGTTTCTCTCTCGCTCTCGCTCGCTCTCTTTCATATGAATGACGATGACTGCATGGACGGCGTATGAGTGGTCGTTGCGATACGCGTGCGGGTCCAAGCGCGACTATGACTGCCGTACAGTGTCGTACTTGCGAGTACGCAAATACGTCCCCCCGTCGTTGCCCATATAGAGACACGGAGAAGGTTGCACCGAACGGGATGATCGTCCGTGCGATGCACCGACTGACAGCCACCACCCACATCGCGATCCATCCGGTATTTGGTATTCCTGTACACCCGTCCAGAACCCGCACCATCGCCGCCCGCTGATACACACACACATGCAACAGAGTCGATTCGCGCCCTCCGACATCGTCCGTACCGCCGCCCTTCCGCACCCCGCTCATCTCGGTGTTCATCTTGCCTTGCCCGGACCGAGTCCGTTGGAGATGAGACGTGCGTCCGTGCGCGCGTGCGGCCATAAGGTGGAGGCGACATGCTTGCCAAGCTGTCCTTGAGCGGCGCATCGTCATCGACGCATCCGTCATTTTCGGGACAGGGTTGATGTGATACGGTGCTATACCCCATGTGATATAGATCATCAATATACCTGTCCCCGTGCACGAAAAAGGGGCTAGGAAACAGCCTCCGAGTCTATGACCCTCGATCGCGTTCACGTTATCAGCTGCGCTTGTTCGTCATCATCATCATCATCATCACCATCGTCGATGCTTCGCGAGTGGGCGTATGATGCATCGATGATGAAGATGACTGAGGGCAGATGACCCCCCCTCTCTCTTCGATGCGATCATCAAGGCAAACCCGTTGGTCCGCTCCACAAAGTTCCCTCACGTTTATCGCTCCGATGGCCATCCGTCCCGTTGGAGCGTCATTGATCGCCGCTGGACGGCGGCCTGTCGAGTTGCTGACGACGCGCGATACCATGGTCATCGCCTTGGCCCCTTTGACCCTGCGCAGACTAGCCCGTGACGGTAGTGACGTTGCGCCCCACGTTCCCACACGTTCGTTCGAATGCGATCGATCCCAACGCGGTGTCGGAATGCGTTGATAGCCTCGGTGAGGTTATATTGCCTGTGCGGTTGTACACTTGTCACACGCGCCCCAACGTTCCGCGTCATCAATCAACAAGAAACAGGGCCTCGATCACCCTCGAGTCACCTCGACTCGGACGTTTATGCACGACCAAGGATGCGCTGGGTGATAACGATAATGAATAAATGGGGTTCGTCCGAGGACATATCGTATCGATCCATTATCTCCGCTCTGTCTCCGTGTCAGTGCCAGTGGCCATGCACGTTTATACATATCTGATAAGTCCTCCACCCATACTTCCTTTTCACTCGAGAGGCGATACCCACGTCAGCACATGTCATATCGATACCAAGATACACTCTACTTTACCCATGTACTTTTTCGTTCTGTTTTGTTTGATTCATGGGCTGAGCCCAATCAGCTGTGCGTTCCAACTTGTGTTTCCGGCGTCGAGAGATGTCCGTAATGTCTTCTAGTTCCAACGCATTGAACTCCATTTCTTAGAAGATGTTCTAGAGCCAAAGAACGAATGTCATCGAAATCACTTATCGCTCGCTCGCTTCCTTGCTTTCAAGCAAAAATGGAAGTCATCGCCAACGCACAACACGGAGGACATTTCCCATGCATGTGTACATGTAGAAAAACTGTCGGGCCGGGTCAAAGGGGGGAAAAGAGATTGAGAACATTTTCGACGACCAATGTTATCTTGCCCCGTCAAACGTAAGACAAGTCTTATCGGGACCCAGTTCGCGGGACCGTCTTACGTCCAAGTATCCTGTTGGCATGTTATCATTCCTTGTCAACAGCCGCACACCGTATCCGTGTCCCGATAAGTCCATGTTCAACGGTACAAGCCAACAAGTCAACAAACAACCAGTATGATCCCGTCTCAACTGATCCACTTGGGCAACCAACTGACCACGGCCCACATTCCCATTCCTCTCGACACCATTCACAGTCTGTCCGACTCACAGAGGTCGAGGGGCATGCGCATGTCGACAGTGGGCAGTTGCTCGCCATCACCGCAGGTCATTGTTGTCGAATCCTATTGCCGTCTGGGTAGGTGGTTCAACAGCTCAAACTAGCATCAGTGGCACGATGGAGACGGCATCTAGAGGAATAATCCCGCAAGGTCCCTGTTGATATGCGATGTTCCTGTCGGCCTGTTATAACATAGGCAAGGCGTGTCATCAAATCCTACTTGTTAGTGTGCGTCTACCAAGCAAAACAATCACTGCAACGTACGTGTATAGTATTCATGTTGTGCAAGTCGCCATAAGCTGATCCCTTGCACGTGACCGTGAGCATGGTCGTGCCAAGTACCAAAGCCTGTGGCTGATGCGATTCCAGCAATATCCGGCATGTCGGCTTGGCAGAACTCATGCCTCGCATAATTGAACCGACACTGCGAGTACCAATAATCCCCAGTCAGTCAACGCATGCCCCACGTATCACATCAAGTCTAGACATACGTGTATCGGATTCCATGTCTTCGCGGTCAGCGTCGCACCTATTGGGAGTTACGGCCGTCAACATAGCGGACAGGTCCACGATAGATTCCCATGGCACCCGTCTGCTAGGACATGGGACGTACGCCCTGTCAAAGGCGCTATCGTAGTTTCTATCACCGAGTCCACTGCGTTGCTTGTGCGTAGCCCAACAGTCCACATCGATGGCGTAGAACGAGTTTGATGTCGACACGGAGTGGTGCGTGAGTGGGGCATGTCGTGCAGCGATGCTCATAGCAAGGGACGATGGGTGCTCCCCCCAGGACATCTCGTTTTTATACGCTCGGAGACTGCCCCATTTCTTTAGAACGCCAATCGGCGTGTCATTAGGATGGAATGTTTGTCGGCGAATCGACACGACATTCAAACTCATGTTCTTTTTGGGGACGAGTGGCATGACGTCATTCCATCTTGACAGGGGAGACTCGGTCCCTCAGACATTCCGCACCTCCACATCCATACAACTATCTCAACTTTGGGGGTGATACAAACAGAGGGTCCATGTCCACATTGTATTTACATGCATCTGCATCGAATCAACTACGTTCATGTATCCCATCCTGTGCACCCGAGTGAACACATAGCAACCACGCCGGCAGCCTAATTGCAAGGGTAGCCTTGCCTGATTCTTGTTCGGGCTGACCTACTCTCAGTTCAACAACCGACGTGAAAAGAAGAGTCATGCGCACTATTACACGGACCATCCTGACCGACGATTCAGGTGCATTCTGAACTTGTTGTCCCTAACAGGATATAAACCATTGCGACGATCTACACTGCCAGAGGAATGCACACCTGAACGCCTGCTTGATCTGCATTCGTGGTAGTTTGTGCGCCACGGGAAGTGTCTTCTTTTGGGTGCTTGGAAACACCGGCCTTGCCAGCCGACGTAGTCTGTAACATGTCGAGCCCCTGGATACGACACGACATAAGACACACCTTTGGTGAACGACGGTCTACTGCGACGGCTCGCTGGAGGAATATCCTTAGACTTGCCCATGCTCCATCATGGTAACACACTAACACGGTGACGCTTGCCTGCGGCCATCCATGAATGTCCATGACCTGTGCCATCTACTTTCGATGGTGAGCGGTCAAGAGGTTGAGCCAACTGTTCCGAAAGTGGACCAGGCTGACGTGAGCTCGAATGCTTCCCACTCATTCTCCGTAACCACTTTTCAAATATCGAGCGGCCCTGGCGTGATGTAGTGATGTCGGGTTTTTTCTCGAGACGTGCCTCTGAAGTCGAGGTCACTGGTGGTCCATCCAACGAGCGCGATTTAGCATCCGACCACCCGACCTGCGGAATTTCATCATCTTGTGGATGGGTAGACAATGCAGGTGACGGAGGCTTCACCAGAGTCAGCACAAAAGGGAGAGAAGAACAACGTAATCACCAACCTCATCAAAGTCAAACTGTGCAGCCAGCATACTCGACGGCACCTCAACCTGTGTCACCGTACAATTGGGAACATGGCCAAAGAGGGAAAACAGATGAACACATACCTCGAGAGGGTCTTCTCCCTCTTCACTGTCACCTTCGGACTCGTGTCGATCGGATTTTTGATGTTTTTCCTCACGAATAGATTCCTGATGGAGTCCATCAGCGCAGGAGACCATATAAGGCTTATCTGATATGCGAGCATAATCACTTACATGGAACAGACCATACACTTCTGGGAGAATGGTACCTAGATAACAAATAGTGACTTTCCCATCAAATCAGCCAATTGCGAGATAGCTGCTGTCTGAGGAGACAGCAATTGACAGCAATGGATCACTCTTCTTGATGACAGGGCCAATTGGGGTCAGTGTTGAGGTGTCCAGGAATGAGATTGAGTCTGATGTAGTAAAAGTGGTGATGAATTTCCCATTGGCTGCTAGCGTGATATAGTGTGGCATATAGGCATCGTCACTGTCATTGAACTCTGGGGACTCAGCGAGCTGAGATGCGTTGGAGGCATTAAAACGTATGATTTTGTTGTTGATGGGCAGGGCAAAGATTTGCTGACCATCGCGTGACCATGCACTTGCGCGAGTGATGGTGTCGATTCTGATTAGTTCATTGCCGTTGTAACCGTCGAAAATACGCGTCGAGCCCCCAAGACAGGCAATACGATTCCCATCTGGGGAGAATTGAATTCCAGTGACCCATTGGTCGAATTTAAGTGGACTGACAAGTCGCTCTCCTGTGGTGATGCTCCAAACGGTTGCGTTGCAGTTGCTAGTCCCGGTAGCAAACCGAGTCGAATCGGGAGAGACATCGACTGCGCACACTGAGTTTGTCCTCCACAATGATGGCCTCATCATGCAGCTCTTCATCCCACACACTTGCCCCTGCCCTCTCAGTCCCACATACCACCCATTTGTAATCTCTTGACACGCAGATGACCAGTACCTCTTTCCCCGTTAATTGCTTTCCGAGTTCTTGGCCATTTGGAAGTTGCAGTCGTCGAATTCCATCTTCACCTCCTACAAAAAGGTGTGTTCCGTTGGGATGGAAAACTGGGCGTGCCACTCCATAGTAACCGGTATCAAGCACTATTGTTTGGTCTTGCTGAATGGTTAGACTTATTCAGACACGTCGGCGTGGATACACACCAGTACTCGTTAACGACATTCTTACCGATGCAGCACACAATCGTCGGCGTCGAATGGTCAAGGAACAAAGTACTCGAGCTGCGCCAAGCTGGTTTGTAAACATTTTCCTTATTCTTAATTTGGTTACCTCGTGTCTTTGGCGCTTATTCTCTTCCACACATCTAGTAGCTTTGACCGCGACGACCCAATGTGTAGTCGGCAACGCTTCAACATTGGGCGAAATTTTCAAATTTTCTTGTTGCTGTGGGTAGGCCAATGTTGGCACTTTCACGGGAGTTGGGCCATGTCTCGACCAATACTGTAAGTGTACAATCTGCCCTTGACCATCTTACAGTACGCAACCACTGGCACGCTGAAGAATGCGCATGCATCTCAGCGTGCTCTTCTAGTCACTATATCCGGCACCTGAGGCACCTCTGGAGGGTATTCGGTGAGTGCAACATGCGACCTTTTAATCTCCTTTTTTTAGATACCTCCTTACCCCTATGGCGTATGAAGTCCTTTACCAGACACTACGTGTAACCGGGACATCGTAGAGTGATAATACAGCTGTCATCGAACTATGGAAAGTTGGTGAGTGATTCTGTCGTCTATTTCAGACGGGGTGAGTGCACACACAAGGAAAAGCGGAAGGAGAACTGTCTCTTCCAGTTATATGGTATGTTGATGTTGTCAAAGTGTTTGTTAACTCTGGATAGCATGGAGGATGGATGGAGTGTGTTTGACACGCAGGGCTTGTTCAGGAGCGCAAGGGGCTCCAAGGTTCGTATCTTGTGACCTCGTGAAGCCATGAGCACAGTAAGGGGAAGAGCAGTGAGGATCTTCCGGGAAGAAATGATTTTAATGTACAGGACTTTCAATCTGTCGTCTGCGCATGCATATACTAGATGTACGCTTAGTTCCTTAGCACTCACGCTATGCTAGTTGACTAGATCGACATGATCTTGCACTGCTTCTTGAATGCGATCTAGATGATGTGTCGTTTTTGTAAGCAGCCCAACAGTAGATTCATCCCCAAAGTGTGTGGAGTGATATCTCGTCGTGACAGTCATGCTCTCGGTCTAACAATGTATTTGAATCAAAGACAACGGAGGATCAGATGTTGGGTGTAGACTATCTTGTCGGAAGGACAAGCAAGGAGGACATATCTCCCTACACTTGGATATGTGGGTTGGGTTGCTCACCATCTAGGATAGTATGTTCATGTGTCG
Source organism: Singerocomus inundabilis (assembly GCA_038089075.1). NCBI lineage: Eukaryota > Fungi > Basidiomycota > Agaricomycetes > Boletales > Boletaceae > Singerocomus > Singerocomus inundabilis. Next base: position 8,514 of record JBBPKD010000537.1, read on the forward strand.
TGTTGAATCCTACATCAATGCGTCCCATCCTGTGTACTCGATCGAACACACAGCAACCACGCTGGCAGCGTAATTGCAAGGGTAGCCTTGCCCGACTCTTGCTGAGGCTGATCCGCTCTAAGTATAACCATCGACAACGAAGAAAACTAATACGGACTATTACACGGACCATCCTGGCTGACGGCTCAGACGCGATCTGAACTTGCTATTCCTGACGGAATGTGAGTTGTTACAATGTATACGGTGAGCACCACAGGAAGACAGACCTGAACGCCCGCTTGATCTGAATTCGCGGCACCTTGTCCATCACGGGAAGCATCTCTTGGGTGCTTGGAAACACCGGCCTTGCCAGCCGGTGTAGTCTGTAACATGTTGAGCCCCTGCATACAACACGACATAAGACACACCTTTGGTGGGTGACGATCTACTGCGACGGTTCGCTGGAGGAATATCCTCAGACTTGCCCGTGCTCAATCATGGTAACACACTCATACGGTGATGTTTGCCTGCGACCATCCACGAAGGTCCCTGATTGGTGTCGTTCACCATCAATGGTGACTGATCAGGAGGGTGGCCCGGCTGTTCGGAGAGTCGTCCTGGTTGATATGAGCTTTCATTCTTCTCGCTCTTTCTCTGTAGCCATGTTTTGAATATCGAGCGGCCCTGGCGTGATGCAGTGGTGTCGAATTTTTTCTTAGGACGTGCCTCCAAAGTCAAGGTCATCGGTGGCCCATCTGATGACTGTGATCTAGCACTTGACGACTCGACTTGCGAAATCCCATTCTCTGTCGAGTGGGCAGACGATACAGGCTTCACAAGTGTCAACACGGCAGAGAGGAGAGAAGAACAGGGTAACTACCAACCTCATCAAAGTCAAACTGTGCAGACGGCATACATGATGGCACCTCGACCTGTGCCATCATGAGAATGAGAACATGGCTCGAGAGGGAAATCAAATGAACGGATACCTCGAGAGGATTATCCCCGTCTTCACTGTCATCCTTGGACTCATGTTGATCAGATTTTCAACATACTCCCTGGTGTAGATGCACAATGATGGAGTTAGTGCAACATTTATGGTGCAGAATGACAATAATACCGAAGTAGGGTCAGATGGTTCATCGTGGTGGCTACCCGATATCAAGGGTTGCACTTACATGGAACGGACCGTACACGTCCGGGAGAATGATACCGAGATGACGAATGGTGACTTTTCCATTACATTGACCAGTTGTGAGGTAACTACTGTCTGGGGAGACAGCAATTGACAGCAATTGATCACCCTCCTTGACTACAGGACCAATTAGGTCTAGTGTTGAAGTGTCTAGGAATGAGATCGAATTCGATACAAAGGTAACAATGAATTTGTCGTTGATTACTAGGGCGATAGAGCGAAAGCGGGTGCCTCTGCCAGCGAGCACTGGTGACTCGGCGAGCTGAGATGCGTTGGAGACATCAAAACATCTGATTTTCTTATTGTCGGATACGGCAAAAATTCGACGACCATTGGGTGACCATGCAAGGGGTGTCATTCTACGGTATCACGAGTGCCTAGCTACCCTTCTAAGTGCCTTAGTGATATTGCGAACGTGACCAAAACATACCAGAACATTATGCTGCTCGTGCCAAGGTTTATAAGTCGCTTATAACACATTTGCCGCGACTTAGAATTATGTGTGACATTTGGTGACGTTCGCAATATTACTGAGACACTTGGATGGGTGGCTAGGCATTCGTAATAGGATGCGGCTGTGCTAGTGTTGATTTTAATTAGCTTGTTTCCATTGCGGCTGTCAAAGATACGAATCGAGCCTTCGTAACGAGCGGTGGCAAGGTGACTGCCATCTAGGGAGAATCGGATTCCAGTGACCCAATAGTTGAGTTCAAGTGGACTGACAAGTCGCTCTCCTGTGGTGATGCTCCAAATGGTTGCGTTGCAGTCGCTAGTCCCGGTGGCAAACCGAGTCGAATCGGGAGAGACATCGACTGCGCACACTGAGTTTGTGTCCTCCACGATCATGGTCTCATCATGCAGCTCTCCATCCCACACACTTACCCCTGCCCCATTAATCTCACATACCACCCATTTGTGATCTCTTGACACACAAATGGTGAGTACCTTCTTTCCCGTCAATCGCCTTCCGACTTCTTGGCCATCTGGGAGTTGCCATTGTTGAATTCCGCCATCACCTCCTACAAAAAGGTGTGTTCCATTGGGATGGAAGACTGGGCGTGCCCCTACAGAGTAACCGGTATTAAGCACTATTGTTTGGCCTTGTTGAATGGCCAGGCTTGCCAGTGTTGAGACATGACGTCGGGGTGGATACACACCAGTATTCGTCAACGACATTTTCACTAATATCACAAAGTTGTCGACGTCGGGTGGTCAAGGAGTAAGGTGTTCGAGTTTACTCGAGCTGCGCCAAGCAGCAGTGTGTAAATACGTTTTTCTTATTCTCATTATGAATCTTTACGTTTACTCTTTTTCAGATACTTGGCTTTGATTGTAATGACTTACTGCGTTGCAGTTGGCGACGTTTCAACCTTGGGTGAAACTTCCTTCTGTGAGTCAATGCAGTGGTAATGATATATGATAATACGATAGTGACCACCAGTGGACGGCACATCAACTAGCTAATTTAGCAGCTATAGCCCTTTCACCTCTGATGATGTATCATTGATACATCATTCACGCTTGCACAGCAGCAGACCTGTCTCTGGTTGCTGATATATCCATCAACTGATAGATCACGCCCGCTCGTCGTGACCCCTCGTTGTCGGTGCTGTGGGAGCGAGTGTGATATATCGTGCTATAGTAAGCTTGCTTCCAATCTGCCACATTGCAGGACCATGCTGATATATCACACACTCTTGTTGGCCCGTTTCGGCAGTGATGTATCACAGTACGCTGTGTCTCTTACTGACTGATAGATCGTGCCCGCTCATCACTCCTTGTTGCGGCACCACAGGGACGAGTACAATACATCGCACCATAGTAAGTCGGTTCCCTTGCAGAACCTCACTGATACATCACACACTCTCAAGCTTCCAGGTCCATCTCAGGGGTAATGTATTACAGTAGGCTTGTGTTCCCTACTGACTGATGGATCACTCCTGCTCGTCACCCCTCGTGGTAAACTCGCTCTGTACGCAGTAGTCGGTGTCGAATGGTCAAGGAGTAAAGTGTTTTGGTTTACTCGAGTTGCGCCAAGCTAGTTTGTTAGCATATTTTCTTACTCTCAACATGGTTACTTCGCGTCTTTGGCGCTTATTCACTCTGATACCTAGTAGGCACCTCTGGAAAGCCGAATCAACAATATTTGGTGAGTGCAAAATGCGATCTTTTCATATCACCTTTTTTTAGATCCTTTTTGTCCTACATGACCTTCTGGACATTTCATGTGAATCGATACAATTGAGATATCGTACGTAGAGATGATCATGCGGTTATCACCCAACTATAAGATGGTGAGTGCCTCTGTCACCTATTTCGGATGGGGCAGAAACGACGTAGGGTCGTTGTGGATATGAGGAAAAAAGAAGGGAACGAGAGGGGGAGAAAACTATTTCTCCCAGTTGGATAGTTGGTTGACGCTTACAAAATGTTTGTCAGGTCTATTCCTGCTTGGAAGCGGAGATCATAAGGAGTACTGAGAGCCAATGATCCAGCGGCTACTTGAACATAACTTCTGTTCTGTTTGGCGGCATGTAGGCACTCAAATCGCGGAAACTCCGGTGTACTCAATAAAGATGTCCTTCGTTGGGGATACCTAATTTGTGAGTTGCATGTTCATTCTCAGCGAAAAATATTTACTTCATCTTTTCCTTGGCCGCACAGGTAGCTACATAGGTGACTCATGCCTGAAATGTCTGTTCTTAACTGGGCTAGGCACCGGTATGGATGTCGAGTTCTCGTAGTGACTCTTGTAGGACACTCTACAGGCAGTTCTATATCGTGAGTCGACCATTTCACTCTTCATCGACCTGCTGCATTAGAGAATCACGTTGGGTGGTCGCAAGGATATTAACGTTTGCATATTCATCTATCAAAACCTGCATGTTATCGAGCCGTCCTTGCTAAAAGAAGAAGCCATAGCGCTCAACTCGCGCGTCACTGAGTGATCGACTGAATCATAGGACATCTAGCCCACTACAGAGGGAGATTTTCAGGCGTTAAGAGCTCCTTGACTGGGATAAACGCACATTTGTCGCGAGCTTACTTCGCTGGTTCGTTACTGTATCATTAACTTCGTCGAGGACAGATACATTGTCTTTGACAGCTACCAACCGTAGAATATCCTGAGATGCGAAACGCTGTGACGCTAAAGTGCAACAAGTTCAGTACGTGTCTCATATCCTTCTCGACTGCAGGTTGAATCAAGAGTTGATGACCGATTGCGGGCTACCTTTAGGGACTGTAGATCTTTTTCTATTGAACATATTTTCACCTTCCGTGTTGAAGGAAACCCAATCACGCGGTCATGTACGTGATGTTCTGCGAGCGTAGTAGTAACCCCAGCGTCGAGTTTGTATAGTAACCGATTAATTTTCGATTGACGATGTTGCACAGACCATATAAGTGTCAAGAAGGAGCGCTTTGTATCGCCCCTGGAAAAATACTGGATATTGTAGGTGTGAGGAGGGTGGTCAGGGCAGAACACATGATTGTGCTTGGAAAGGCACTTCTCGTTGAGGAACACTTCGAAGCCGGGTAGATCGAGTGATGCAAACATACCTTGATCTCAAGAAAGACTTTATCAGTTCAGCCAATCTCATGCATTCATGGTACTATGACGACGAAATTGAGGCCTGCTCGTAGACATTATTGTGTAGCCAGGTGCACAACTTGGCTTCCTTCGACAAGGCTTGGATATTTAGAGAATTGAACCGGAGCGCAGAAATATTGCTCTTTGAGGAGTCCGACTGCTGTAATTGAAGCTGAGTTCACAGTCCAAAACTTTTCCTGAGCCACAAATTTGAAACTCCAAGTAGGATTATGTGTCCTCTCTACCTGTGGACACTAGCCTTTATAGACGCCCGGAAAGCAGTGGCCCGAGTCGAATTGAACTGAACGACATAAACCCGGTGATGAAGTGATCATAGATAAGATAAGTGCACTCTAGACCTTGATCTGATCTAGATCATAGAGAGCGGTAACTATCTAATCTAACCAAGTCTAGAATATGACTCTCCAAGAGTCATACAGACTCCTATTGACTCCTTTTAGTCAACCTGACTCGATCCTAGTCATTCTGACTATGGAAGACTCAGAGAATTGATGGTCACTATGGAAAGACATCATTATGGCTATGTATTGCACCATATCTGAGTCGTGCACTTAGCAACATTCATGACTAGGTGGATCACATCATACTGATGTGATACTGACACCATTTGTACTCAGAATGAGGCCATTCTGACACATATACATGATTACTTAACATACTAGATAGCAAGTATATAAACCCACATGTACAGAGGCATATCCTCTAAGCAAATACATACCATCACTTGCCCCCACAAGTGTTAGGAATCACCTCCTTCCTCACTTCATTACCAAGCACATCTGCAAGTCAAGTAAGTCTCACTTGGCATTCAATCCTACTATCCCATTGCTGCCTGTGCCAATCAGAAGGGGAAGATTCCTTCCATTCTGATAGGTTATAAGCCCTGACTCATTCCACTTGATAAATCACATACTGTCATCCAATATTTGTGATGTCACAAGTGGAACAAGTGTTAGCAGAGCTTGAGGCTCTTTTGGAGCTTGCAGTACAAAGATTTGGACATCCCTATATGATCAGCTCACTTATGAGGTGGCTGGCATACACATCCAATGCACAACTTGATGCAGAACATGGATGGGACGCCCTAACTGCCTTAGAGCAGTTAAGGAGAAGAAGGCTCATCATATCATCTTCGATGACCTTCAGGATTAGTACTGATCCACCCCTGATTGTTACAGTAACAAATACTGAACAAATTGATCAACCAATTGAGATTACCACCCTAAATTGGGTCAGTACTATTAATCCTTCCATTTCTCCATTTAGGATTTTTGGTTCCAATTTTGGTTCCTCTTCACATTCTGAAACAAGAGTTTCAACTGTTCCTGAACCATCCTCATCCCCTGGATCACATTTGGCCACTTCTAACCATCTCACCTTGTCACTTTTGACAAGAGATCAAAGGACACTTCCTTTAGAAGTGTTGTGAACTTACGAAATATCATGACCTTTCTTTTCCCTGATCACATGACCCTTCCATCCCTTCACATCATCACTCCATCCCCTGTCACGTTTTCACATCTTCACACTCTTCACCCTTTCACAAACTCACACCGATCATCAATCTCTCCAATCATCACCTATAGGCTACCATGCCTTCTACATCTCTGCTCTTTCCCTTCGATTGGTATGATCACTCTCATGACCCTGCAAGATCCTAGATGGATCTCTGCCATGATCCCTCCCCTGATCTTTCACATCTTGTGATTGATCTTCCATTCTTCATTCTAGCCTTGTGGCCCGTTTCTGATCTTCCTGCCACAGGCCTTACCTTTACATCAAGGTTAGTCTTACCACTGCCTCATGGACTTTACCCTTTACCCTATAGCTACATACAGTAATTCCCTATACCCTAAATACAGTCACAGCTTGGTCTGTGCATCCTCTTGTACCGTATATAAGGGGTTATGAGATGGCTGGTGTCCCCCCAGCCTAATCCACTTGTTACCTTTCCTACCCTGCCTAGCAATAGGTGGCCTAGTGAAGTTAAGCACAAGTAGTCGCTGACTATTTGCCTGCCTGCCAGCAATGGTGCCCAGGAGTGAGGTTAGCTGGAGATAAAGCCAACCTCCATCCCCATCCCAGTCCAGCCAGCAAGCTTGTATTCTGTGTCAAGACTTATCCCCATCTTATGGTACGCAAATCAGTCTTTACCAGTTAACTAAGTTATTTCCAGAAGCCTATGTGGCTTGGTGGCACCGCGCCGTACAGGGTGATACCCTCCAGATAATCATGCAATCACCCAAGAGCCCTGTTGGCTTGAGCACGATTATGCTTGCAGGTAGCTGCAAGTATTAGGATGAAGACAGAGCACTGTTGCAAGAGTACAGTTGCTATTATAGCGTTGCAATAGTATGCTAGGAGATCTTGTTGTAGTGGGTTCCCCCATTATCGGTCCCCTCTTTCCATCCGCATTTCCCTCTCCACTGTTCAAGCACCCTTCCATCCGACATATTAGGTTTAGCCCCATATGAAGAAGCTGAGTCACCTGACAGGACCATGGAGTCATAGGTTAGGCAGTGTCTGCTCCTTTGGAGTCACAACAAGAAGACAGATCTAGTGACAAGATTCTGTGAAACCTTTATACAAGATTAGTGCAGTTTAATTGCACTAGAAACCAGGAATAGCCCACTCCATCTACATTTCTCACAGTTCCAGAACAACCAGCAGAAATTAACACTGGTTTCACTCCTGCCTCACAACCATCTTCCCACAATGATGAACCTTCATCATATGACTCTTCAACTCGAGGCATCTTATCTCCTCACCCCTTTCATCCTCCTCAGCCTCCTCCCATTATCATTACTCCTTCATCGAACCCAAGCCTTCATCCATAAGATGAAAATGTCACTTCTAGAGACAATCCTGTTTCTAGTCTTTCTTCTCCTAGGTTTCTATCCAACAATGGTCATTTCTTCAACCTCCCAATGAATCACCCTTAATAATTCCTCTTACTTGCTCCCTGGTCTCCTCTTTACCCAGGCCTTGCCAACATCTCCAGGAGTGTCAACAAACTCTTCCATGGTCTATCAGTCAATGATCATGGGAGAAGACCCACAAACATCAGAGTTGACCTCTCAGTGCACAATAATATCTCTGTTTTATCTTCTCCTTTAACCATAGAGCAGAGAACCTTCCAACGATTTGGAAGAGATAATGGAGATGTACAGGATACCAGAAGACACTCAGGTGATATCTATGTCACCTGTAGTTTTTGCAGAGGTTGACACTTTGGAAGAGATTGCCCCAACCATCACTTTTCCCAGCCTGGCAACAACTCTGGACCAAGTTACCACTCCGGATCTAGCCCACCAAGAGGAAAACAGTCTAGGAAATGATGAAGAACTTATGGATCATCCTCTTCCTCTCTACATTCCATATGTGGACAATGCAGTTCTCTTCACTCAGGACTCTGCTCTTCCTCTTCCTCCAACCATATTCAGTCAATACCACATGGGAAACACTACAGAGGAAAGGAATCAGCACCTAAACGAACTGGAACATCACATGGAGATAATCGAGATAGCAAGATGTGTCCGAAATGTCTTAGGAGTCACTCACCTGAGACAAACTATTTGCCTGGTACAGTGTGTAGATGTGGAAGAGCTCATCTCTTCACTTTAAGATGGAGAGAGTCCAACTCTACCCACCACTTTGCTTTCAGAATCCCATCTTGGAGAGCAAGACTTAATCCCTCATCACCACCAGGAAGATATATTTTGGAACATGGATCAAATGATACAAGACCTCATGATACCAGAACTTCTCTATATGACCTTTATAGAGGATCAAGTCAAGAGACTGCAGATTCTGCTGGACATGCAGGTCCCTCCTCTTCAAGACTTCCGACAGAGGAGAGAACCAGTCATGATTCATGTTGAAGTGAATCAAGTGGTAACCCCTCAGATAACCTTAGCACCTCACTTCCTGATCAATCCAAGAATTCCCCTCATCCAATCTAGCAGTTATGTCCAAACATTAGAAGAGACTGACCAATATGCAAGGGTAATCAGGATTCACAGATATGCTCTAGGGTTTCAAGGATCTTGGGGTAGGCACAACAATACCAGGGACAGTGACTATCCAGAAGAAGGATGGCCAATGCCAGATGAATGGATCACTGGCACAATGTTGTGAACTTATGAAATATCATGACCATTCTTTTCCCTGATCATGTGACCCTTCTGACCCTTCACACATCACGCCCTCACCTCGTCACATGCATCACAATCTTATCTTATCTCTCTTCACCTCTTCACGAACTTACACCGATCATCAATCTCTCCTCGATCATCACCTACAGGCATCCTTGCCTTCTACATCTCTGCCCTACTCTCCAATCGGTACGATCACCCTTAATGACCCTGCAAGATCCTAGATGGATCTCTGCCACGATCCTCCTCCAGATCTTTCACACCTTGTGATCGATCTCCCATTTCATATTCTAGCTATGCCCTTCCATTCTGATCTTCTCAGAGCTAGCCTTACCTTTACATCAAGGTTAGCCTTACCGCTACCTCATGAACATAACCCTTTACCTTAGCATAGCCTACATTAATTACTGTATACCCTAGACAATGCGCAGCTTGGTCTGTGCACTCTCATGTACCATATATAAGGGGTTATGAATTGGCTGGTGTCCCCCCAGCCTAATCCACTTGTTATCTCTCCTACCCTGCCTAGCAATAGGTGGCCTAGTGAAGTTAAGTGCAAGTAGTCACTGACTATTCACCTGCCCACCAGCAATGGTGCCCAGGAGTGAGGTTA
>JBBPKD010000538.1:0-18062 GCA_038089075.1 Singerocomus inundabilis
CTCTACAACGCACAAGCAGGTCGGATCCGTCACTAACCCAGCACGTCCCCTCGATGCTCCCTCCCCCTCAAGCTGCGCTTCTCGATGTGTTCCCTCGACCTCACATCCCTGGTATAATGGCCTGCGGGATCATATACAGTGTTTCTTGGGCTGCCTGCAATGCCCAGCGTCCCCTCTTCGTCGGCGTCATCAATCACTACTTGACACATTGGCTCCCCCTCGAGCAACTCGGCAGTTGCGGTACAGTATGAATGGGGGCTGTGGTCGAGCCGCGCTCGCCACAGCGTTCTGGCTGCTGATCTCAGACCCTGGCCTGTTCTATTTCGCGGGTTCCTTCGAGAACTCCGGACGTGTGGTCGACTGCGGTTGTCTCAGCTATCCCCCACTGTAGGTCCTGCAGCCGAGTTGCCCAGACTCGCCCCAGCCACTTATCCACTCGTGTCAGGCTCCTCGCCTTTACTGCCTGTCATCTTAACCACTTTGTCACCTGGTAGGACCTTATGACCCATTCTCCCACTGTGGCCCATGGCCACTTCTCGGTCCTCCCTGCTTGGCATACCTCGGCCTCTTCCACCTTGTGCAGTGGGTTCTATGTGTCGGACAACGTGTCTACTGCCCCTGACGGGCCCAGCGCACACTGCGTTTGGGGTTGCGATGCAGCAGTCTCATCATCGACTCTGTGACCTGCTGTCCCAATCTTCTGGGCCTGACCAATGTGCCACAGATTTACTGTCCTCATCTTTATCCCCTTATAGTTTACGTTGACCTTGTACCACACTTAATTTGTCGTTACGCACCTTGGACTGTTGGCATCACCTTTTTGATACGGCTGGGCGGTGATTGATGTTCCTCCACCAGCCCAGTCCTGATTCGGAAAGTCTGGTCATATCAACTTCTTGTCCTCCAGATGACTACCCACGCAGCGTTGAATGGCCTCCACTGCCCGACTGGTTTGCAGGAGTGTTTGTCACTGTTCTCGCATTGATTGGAATACTTCCCTGTTCGCCTTTCACCCAACTTGGGCCACCAACTGCTTGCTGGGTAGGTTTGTGTCCTCCACATCAGAACGATGCGTTCACCAGTCCAATGAGTTAACTAGGTTTGCTGGCAGAGGATACGTTACTCTTGGATGGCTCTACATGCTTATCTCTGTCCGAACCTGAATTCATCTTAGTTAATCTTCTTCAGCAAGCAGGTCCGTTTTGACACCCCTGGAGTCTTGATGTGCAGTGGTCGTTTTGCTACTCATTCCCTCTCATGTCACATCTACCCTGTTGCCATATCTCCTGTTCCAACACCTCCGAACGATAACTAAGGCAACTGTATGTTTTCAAAATGGCCCATTCGTATTAATCCGGGGGCCCCATAATGCATATTACTCTGTCAAGCAATGGCTCATTCTTCACAGCTTTTACCTACTTATCATCTAGGATCGACACTGCCACGCACAAGAAAGTCGGGTCTGTTACCAAAGCGTATGGAAACCACTACGGTCTACCTCATCCTCATACCACGATCTATTCATACACCACCTTTGCCTTATTACCGACCACTAGAGCCAGAATCTCGAGTAGCCCCATCTTTCCCTGTTTTTTTCTTCATTTGTGTCTCATCCTGTCCATTGACGAATAGCTGGAAATATCTCAGTGATCAGGTATGATGATTGCACTATTCACACCACATATATCTTTTTCTGATATAATGGACATTACTGATGACCTTTTTCTTCCATGGGGGATATGTGGTTGATCTTCCACAAGGTTTGAATGGCAGTGCTGAGGTTCAATAAGGTCTGGGAAAAACTACGTAAAAATAAGTATTTCGCACAGTACACAAGTATTCTCGTCAATGACGGAAGACACAACAGAAAGTCTCAACACGTGTTGCCGGCGGGAGGCACTGTCAAAACCAGATTCTTGGTTGCCGCCTTATCATAGAACCGATACTTGTGTGGGTAGATGGGTATGGATCAGGGCCTAGAGGGAATTATAATTTAAAGTTCCTCAACCTCCAGTCTATTAGAATAACAGGTTAGATTTGCACCAAGAAATAGGTAGGTATGATGTACTGTGAAGCTGGCATGCTCTGTTCATTCTTTAGTTGTACCCAACAATAGAATATGGAACGATTGTTGTCGCACGCTTCCTGTGCTGTACACAAGATGATATCAATTACTTGCTTGGTAACAAAGTTATGCCTGTTTTAGCCTTCTCTCGCCATCCTTTTGCCCTGTATCACATGAGGTTTGTCTGATGGTAGAAGATCATATATAACCTACTGTTCCGAACAAGTCTCAAGGCAGATATTCAATACACCGGGTGGAAGATATAACTCTCGGCGAAACTCAACTGGAATGACAACATTTGTGCCCTCTAGTCTTCATCATTGTTTCTCATTGAACCATCAAACATCACTACTTCTCTTGTACTAGGCATATCCTCCAACTTGTCAGCCACTGTACAGCTTCTCCTGTTGAACAACTATATATCTGGTATGGTCACTCATACCCTCTGTCAATGATTCATCTTATATACTCATTGGCAGTTGCTATTATCACTGCTGTTGTATATGATTATTGTGAGTGGTGCTTGTCTGTACTCTATCCTTGTTCATTCCAGTGATGCAATGCTGCCATCCTAGTCCTCACCTTTTCAAGAGAGGTGTGTTACTTTACTCTCTGCACTTCCTGGCTGACAATAATTAAAGATACAGTATATTTGGGTAATGTTCAGGCAACAATATCCAGAAAGGCACTGAGTTTTTGACAATCCTATAGTGCAGACCCTGGACATGGGTCTCCACAATCTTTATACTAGTGTGTTGCATAGGAGATTCTACTTCACATGTATTTGGAATTAACAACTTCATAGGTCCGTTATGTTGGTCTTTTGTGCACTATGTATGTATATTGTTACCCAAAATGATACAAATCACACAACTTATGGTGTTTATCTATACTAAAGTATTTATGGTGGTCTCTGTAAGTTTAGAATTAGTCTGAAGCCAATCAAGCTGACTAGATTCATTGTTAGTTGATACCTCCTTCATTCCTGGTCCTTTATCAGTCTGCATTTTTGCATTTCACTGTTTTGTCTTTAATGACTGACTTCTGATAGATGTATGCACATATATCTAAATAACAATCACATTATAACAGTCCTATAGATGTAAGTAGATGAGCTCATTAGTCTTCATTATACTGGAGTGAGACATGGATATTTTACAGGTACCTTCATGTATGAGCTGGTTAACTGGGCATTCCCAGTATTTTATTATGCTGCTGATTGTGAGTGACTGTCTGTTTTGATCTTACTTTAACCATGACCCTGATTACAGTTGTAATGATTCTGAGAGTGTATGCAATATGGAATCAATCTAAAAGAATCCTTTGGGTTCTGCTATGTCTGTATATCCCACTGGTCATTTTTAACCTTGTGGTTGCAGGCATTGACAACAGTAATATAACCTTGTCAGGTAAAGCTTGTTCTGAATCATATTTATCACTACAATCTCACATATATCTTTTCTGTCATAGTGAATCAGCTCCTTGACTTCTCATTTTGCAGTGAATCACGGGCCAATGTTGTAATCAAGCTGCAAACTCCCATGTTGATTATGCAGATTCTTCTTGAAGTTTTAGTTTTAGTTCTTGCTATTGCCTCAACTATCAAGCAGTCTATTCAGATATACAAAGCAACAAAGTTGTGGCAGCCTAATCAGTATATGCAATTATTTGTGAGAGATGGTATTATTTATTTTATTGTGTATGTCTTCCACTCTTGATTCATATTATTTCCATTCACCATCATAATGCTCCTTACAATATCCTGTTCTGAAGTATTTGCAAGCCAACTAATCACTCACATGTTTTTTCTTATCTTCTAGGATCACCTTTTTCAATGTTTCTGATCTAATCTCCAACACATCTACATTAAACAGCACTCCCACACTCTTTCTGAGCATATTTGCTTACCCCGGTATATGCCCTATCATGCCTCGATTCATCATCAGCATACGAGAGCTGTATGACCGTGATCTCAATGGTTGTTGGCAGGGGATTGACACTGGATTCGGTATGGGTTCCCAACAAACTGCCAGCCAGAACGCGGAAGTGTCCGCAATTGCATTTGCAGATGTCGCAGCCCTCGAGGAGCTTCAGGTCGGGCAAAGGGACACGCACGAATCAGAGGAGATTCAGGAGGTTGAGAGGTTGGGAGAAGATGTGTCTCAGGTTTGAGTGGCAGGGGAAATTTGAAGTAATGCCCATGGATGAACTTAGCTGCTGTCAGTGGTTCACTGATACACAAGAATAGTGGCTCATGGATACGTCATTCGGTGGTTCAGGGTATTTATTTTCACCTATGCTTGTCTGTCTTGTTTATGTACTGTGTGTCTGGCCATGCTGCACAATATAGGGGCGCTCTGACGGGGCCCACTGTTTGGAAAATGTGGCCATTAGTGCTTCGATGTCAGTGTAAGAACATCCTGGATATTTCTCTGCAGTCGATACCAGCAATAATACTGGAGAAGGCAACACTAGGCTTCTGGCCCTTTATTACCAAACACAAATTAAGTAGGAGGGAATATCTACATCCGGTCGAATACCGCTTTGATCAAATTCCAAGTCGTACCCTCAAGTTTCACATTGTACGTTATCACTACGTATACCAGCATTGTCTTCATCTCTATCACGGTAAAGTGACGATCCGGGCTGACAACATCAACACCAGCATAAATAGCAACAAACAAGGGACGAGAAGACCACGCACGTCGGCTGTGTCTGAAAGCCAAGTAGTCTGCCGATGTGCCAATAATCTGATACTTAACATTGTCCCCATCCCTTTCATACTCGTCCATGTTCACAAGTAGAAAAACAATGAATACACCTGTGTGTTCATACAGTGCTCCATCGTGATAAGACCCGTCCACCGCCACATAGATCCATGTTCCGTGGACGGCTCCGAGTCATAGGGATCCCGCGTCCACTGTCACATAGATCCATGCGCTGATGTCGGGGGACGGGTGTATATACGAGTGCAGGGGTCCCCGGAGGGCTAGGCGTGTCCGTCAGTTCAGTAGAGCCGCACCTCGAGCCGCCGTCGTGAGAGGTCGTAGGGATGAACGGCACAAGTAAGCTCTAAAGTGTCAACGATTTTGGTGTTACTGGTGGCACAAGTTTAGGAGTGGAAAGCCCCGAGCGTGGGATACTTGACTGTCAGAAATGGACTTGTCTGTGGAGGAATGGTCAGTGCGGCTGATTAGTGCGAACGAGCTCATTAGTACCGAGCACGTTAGGAGGAACTTGTTGGTGCGGAGAAACCACCCAAGAAAGCAGTAGCCCCACCAGACGGCATGATCGACAAAGTGTCCGCACAGAAATGCGACTGAAGGTCCAACTGTCAAGCAAATATCATTTATAATCTGTTTCACTACATGTACGACCCAGTCAGATAGCGAGTCGACTGGGAACTCACGTCGTTCTACTGATAAGAGGCCTGGGAAATGTAGTTGATCGGGTCGAAAAAGGGATCGTTCCTGCAATTTGGATTGTTACCTCGTGTCATTCCGAAACCGGTGAATATCACACTTGGCCCTGAAGAAAGGGAGGGTCGACGTACATTCCTTGCCCTGCCATCCTAGCCATTATAGTACCTGCCGTGAATGTGAACACACGAAAAGACCAGGAAAATGATCGAGCCCCGGTGCATGCAAAAATGGTATTGAGGACATGTCCACGCACGAACCATACCACTATCTTTGGGTTGACGAGCGTTATATCCAAGAGTATGCACTGTCCCTTCAAGTTTACCATATCTGATTATTCCTCTCGTTTATCAGAAATCGCTCAACAATCACGAAGGTGGAGGACTCACCGGTTTATGAATCTGATTGTGGGTGACCCGGCTCTTACACTGAAAATTAGAAGGAAAGTGACCGCCATCAGAAAATGGGAGAGGAAATTGATCAGCAGGGAAAGACAATATCCAAGGACGACAAGCCAAGGACCACGAAATGGGTGGATGAGTAAAGAGTGCGAGTAAAGAGAAAAGAATGGCGACACCACTGAGGAAAGCGGGCCCTTTGAGGCGTCACGAGCAACATTACCCTTGAAACGGTCTGAGGGTGTACACTTTGAGTCTCGTTGTCGAGACGGAAGGTTCATTTGATGGGTGAGGTCTGTGGGAATAACAAGCGCGCTCACAGCCCTAACCGGCAACGGCTCAAACCATAACCGGTGCAACGGATCATGTATATGATCTTTTATCTCCTTTGAACAACACAATAGACACTCGTATATATAGCTGTGTTTTCATACTCGAGCACCTCAGTCCGTTGCATCGCACACAACTGAGGTGAACTACTTGCGCTTTACTTTACTTGTTACCTGAGCTAGCTTGTACTTAGAGTATTTTTGCTAGTCGCATGCTCGCATCCCAGATCAAGTCCCTATTCCCATAAGGTCCATACAGGATGCTTTCGGCTTCCAGGACACCGTGGACGGTTCTCAGAGCTGGCCCCTAGGTTAAGGTTATCAACAATATTGTGCATGCATGTTGGTCTTGGTCTAATTCTGGGTACTCTGGCAAAACAAGGCCCTCCGGAAAAAGATATTATTTGTGTAAAGGGCACGGCCACTGCATGCGTGTGTTCTGAACAAAAAACTAAAAACTTGGGATATAGAATGCACGTCCAGACGAACAAAATATCTGTCTGAGGCCCCACCGGATACGTACGATACGCACGCGTAACCCCAAAACACGTCTACCCAACAGTTATAGACACCCTGATCTTGACAGTGTGAGGGTCATAGAGTAAAACAAGAACACACAAAAGCCAGCCTGAGTTGACGAACGACTCAATGGACACACGGTGCCCAACATATTTCTGGATGTAAATGCTGCAATGTACCACCTTTGTCTTAATCGTACATATTGAGGTGAATGCAGTTGCCATGGAGATGACGACGTCGCTCGATAGCAGATGTACAGACATTGGTTATGTCAGTACTAGAAGTGATCACCTGGACAGAAGGTATGAAAGCAGTGCTCATAGGCCTCTATATGGATGAGGTGGGGCCAGAATGACTGGGACAAGGGCACAGGGATGCTGTGGGCAACCCTGCTACCGACCTCGATACCGATGCTGGAGCTGAATTCGTCTATGTCATCAGTACTGGCCAGGGTGTCGAGACAGGGGTGCATATAGGCTGGCAGGGGTCATTGAATTCGTTGGTTCTGACGTCGGTGCCAAGAGAGGATGGAACAGATGCGAGTGCGAGTGCGGACAGCTTCTAAGTGCAGGGATCATGCTCAGCTGGTGTTGGTATTTCTATCAAAGGGAACGCAGACCCAGGTTTGGACACAGGTCGATGTCGGGGTGTCCTGCGTGTCTGCCAGTATTAACAATGGTGCAGCGTCAAGGCAGGTATGGGGGTGGTCGGGATGCTAGGCGTGTCCGTCGGTCCTGTCTCTTCGTAGCATAAGTGTCAGAGGTCGTGGGTAAAGGTGAACTAAAAGAAATTGATGGGGTCGTGTTAACAGTAGCAGGAATTCTGAAGTGGAGCACCTCGAGCTTGAGATGCTCTGTGGTGCTGAGGAGGACAACATCTCACAGTGCTTGTCGTCGGAACCAAATTTGTCAGTCTAGATGACTAGTTGGTACAGAGATCACTTGGAGGGAGGTATTTGCGCACAGAAAGGTGGTCAACGAGTTCACCTGTGGGGTTAATAGTGTTCAAACAATGCGCACCACCCGTTCGGCGTTCATTACACTACAATACATCTAGGATTGCGGACACATTCCCACGACTAGGGCGACGACCAAGTTTGGACTGGAAACTGGTGGCATTTCATGTCGGAGAGATGGCGAGCTTGCTGGACTCGGTGAGATATACGAAAGTGCGGATGCTCACAGAGAAAAGTTCGTCAAGTTTGTTGGTGACAACCACGGGCAAGATGAAGGGTTTCGCAGGCAGAGTGGAAGATACGCGACGAGTGTTTCTATATATGATATTCTGTTCCCGCGCTAAGATCTCGCTCTTCGCATCTTTGCACTCCTTGTTGCTGATACCTCCGTGGTAGCTCTGAGACTATTTGTTTTGCTCTTTCCTTGGGTCTTGGTCTGCTACTGAAATTTGGCACGACAGCTCTGTCCCCATTGTCATTCGGATTGGCACCGGGACCCCCTTGATGGCTCTAGGCATCGCCTGGTACGACCACCTCGTCGTCCAACTCATTCAGCTCTATCTGTACTCTCCTATGTGAGTTCTCTTCAGTTCTTTGTGCATCAATCCTGACATGTTCGGTGATTCCTTTGCCTGATTTCCAGAGTCTTCGTTGCGGCTCGACACTCCTACGGTATCTGTCATGTCCCAAGCAAGTGTGGCTTTCGAGCTCGCACATCCTCTACACACACACACTTCGAGCGTCAAGTCTATCGTTCTGTGGCCTTAGGTAGTTTTGGCTGCTCAGGTAAGTCATTCGACTCGTTCTCTGGCTTTTTCTGATGCTGACCTTCTTCGTCTTCAGCCAGGTCATCGTGACCCACTGCTGGCGCCATTTATTGTCCAGTCACAGCCACCGTCTCGTCCGCCATCCCTGCTGAATTGTCTCGCCGGTCTCATCTGTTTTTTTTGTGCGGTCTGGCAAGGTGAGTCTCTGCTCTACGAGGTGTGCTGATCCCTTTCTTTAACATTTATTGTTGATCTATTCCTTCCCCTCAAACTGCGCTTCTTGGTGCGCTCCCTCTACTTCATTCTCAGCATCGTGGCTTGCAGAGTCGTATGCAATGTCGCTCGGGTCGCCTCCAATGCCCAGCGTCCTCTCTTGGTCAGTGTCACCGGTCACTACCTGATACATTGGCTCCACCTCGAGCGACTCGGCGATTTTGGTATGAATGGGGAGAGCTGCACCCCCCATAGTGAGCTGCTGGTATCGGACCCTGGCCCGACAGATTCCATGATTCGGCTTGTTCTGTTTTACAGGCTCCTCTGCAAACTCCGAACGTGTGGTCGACACCACTGTTGTCTTGGTTATCACCGCGGTCACTCACGCCTATGCTATGGTGGTGAGATGTCGTTATGTAATACTTGTAAATAACCGTTTGGATGAATATTTCGATACTCAAATGGAGCGTAGTCGCCGTAATGAAAGAAAGAAAACTTCGACACGCATGTGCAGAACGGAATGACCGACAAGACTGGATGCTGTTCACCCGCATCGTCTCCGTGAGGAAACTGTCCTTATGTGCATCTTGCCCAACAACGCTTTCGACCATCCCCTCTTTCTTGACGATATCCTCAACATCGCAGAGGCTGGACATGTTGGGGTTCACCGCTAGATTGAAGGGTACGATCGTTAGTCTGTAGTTCACCATGAACAAAAGATCGAGGGAGGATCTCTACGTAACACATGTAGGATGTCGTCTGTAATGCAGTGGATGAGATGTGCAACCCACACCTCAAGATGACCTCAAAGACATGCATGAACAGCAGAAAGGTTGACCACCAGGGTGTAGTATGTTAAACCTGAGTGTGTCCATCACCACCGTCACTTGTCATGACTAACATTCACACTCATCAAATTGCAAAATCATACATACATCCTAGAGAAACCATCCAGGGACCATACAGAGGGGATGATTCAGGGATGACACTTACAGACTGGATCAATGAAATAAACAATACCACCAGCCTAGTTATATATGTCATGAATCACTCAAGAAGGGGTCCAATTGAAATGCTCACCTCATCTTCAACATCTTGGGTGAGAACCTTGAACTTTCCCTTAATTTAGCCCCTAATACCAGAATCTGCCAAAACTGCAGCAAGGTCTAATTCCAGCACTCTTTTGTCTTGTAAGGATTTGGAATACAAGTGTTGAATCAAGATGGACAGCCACTAGGATGCCAGCAGAGGAGGAACCTCTCAGGCTTTACCAGATGGTGGAAATGTAGTGAACCACTCTATTTGTCTCTGTATATTAATATGGAGCTTAGAAGCTTGTATACAGGATATGTGAGATAAGGTCATCTAATCTTCCTAAAGCAGCCAATAGGGGCCATGCTACAATGTAATCCTACCTAAGTGTAGCTAGTGAATGGCAGCTAAACAGTGCCAGTTCAACACTAAGTTATCTTGTAATTGTACCCTAAAGCAGAATATCGAGCGGTTATTGCTGCACGATTCCAATGCTGTACACGGGATAATATTAATTATTCGTGTGGTAACAAAGATGTGCTTGCTTTGGCCTTCTCTTGCCGTCCTTTCGCCCTGCATCACATCTTTGTTTGATGCTAGAAGATCATACACAACTCATCAATGCTCAAAAATAGTCACAAAGGGAATATTTAATACACCGGGTGGAGGATATAACTCTCGGCGAAACTCAACTGGAATGACAACCTGTGTGCCCCCTAGTTCTGGTCATTGTTTCTCATCGAACCATCAGACATCACCACTGCTCTTGTACTAAGCATGACCTCCGACTTATCATTTGCAGTACAGCTTCTCCTGTTGAACAATTATATGTCTGGTACGGTCACTCATACCTTCTGTCAATGATTCGTCTTATATGGTCATTGGCAGTTGCCGTTATCACTGGTGTTGTATATGATTATTGTGAGTAGTGATTGTATGTACTCTATCCTTGTTTGTTCCAATGATGCAATGCTGCCATTCTAGTCCTCACCTTTTCGAGAGAGGTGTGTTACCTTGTTCTCTACCCCATACTTCCTGGCCGACAATAATCAAAGATAGAGTATATTTGGGTAATTTCCAAGCAACAATGTCCAAAACACCACTAAGTCTCTGATCACCCTACAGTGTAGATCCTGGACATGGGTCTCCACAATCTTTGTATTGGTATGTCATAGTGTCATATGGGGAATTTCACTTCACATGTATTTGGAATTGACAATTTTATAGGTCCATTATCTTGGCCTTTCTTATGCTATGTAGGTATATTGTTACCCACAATGATAGCAAATCACACAACTTATGGTGTTCATCTCTACTAAAGTATTTATGGTGGCCTCTGTAAGTGTAGAGTTAGTCTGAGGCCAATCAAGCTGACTAGATTCATTGTCAGTTGGTACTTCCTTTCTTCCTGGTCCTCTCACAGTCAGCCTTTCTGTGTTGCACCATTTCTGCCTTTAATGACCAACTCTTGGTAGATGTATGCATATAAATCTAAATAACAATCATTTTATGACAGTTCTATAGATGTAAGTAGATTAGCTCACTATTCTTCACTATACTGAAGTGAGACATGGATATCCTACAGGTTCCATCACATATAAGGTAACATTCATGGAATTTCCAGTATTTTATTATGCTGCTGATTGTAAGTGACTGTCTGTCTTGATCTTACTCTGACCATGACTTCAATTACAGTTGTAATGATTCTGCGAGTGTATGCAATGTGGAACCAATCTAAAGTCATTCTTTGTGCTCTGCTATGTCTGTATGCCCCACAGGCCATTCTTGACCTTGTGATTACAGGCATTAACAACAGTCACATGACCTCATCAGGTAAAGCTTGTAATAAATCACATTTATCACTACAATCTCAGATATGTTTTTTCTGTTATAGTGAATCAGCTCCTTGATTTCTCATTTTGCAGTGCATCATGGAGCAATGCTTTAGTCAAGCTGCGAACTCCTATCACAATCATGCGAATTCTCCTCGGAGTTTTATTGTTGGTTCTTGCTATTGCCTCAACCATCAAGCAGTCTGTTCAGATATACAAAGCAACAAAGTTGTGGCAGCTTAATCAGTACATGAAACTACTTGTGAGAGATGGGATTATTTATTTCCTTGTGTATGTCTTAATTTCCCCTCCTGACTCATATTGCGTCAGTTCACCACCATGATGTTCCCTATGCTATCTTGCTCTGAAGTATTCACAAGCCAACTAATTGCTCATATGTTTTTTCTCATCTTCTAGAATCACCTTTTTCAATGTTTCTGATCTGATCCTCAACACACCTACATTAAACAGCACTCCAGCATTATTTCTGGGGACATTTACTTACTTAAGTATATGCCCTATCATGCCTCGGTTCATCATCAGCATACGAGAGCTGTATGACCGTGATCTCCGTGGTCGCTGCCAAGGGATTGACACTGGATTCGGTATGGGCTCGCAACCCACTGCCAGCCAGACTGCGGTAGTGTCGGCAATTGCATTCGCAAATACCACGGCCCCGGAGGAGCTTCAGGTCGGGCAAGGGGACACGCACGAATCAGAGGAGATTCAGGAGGTTCTAAGGTTAGGAGATGTGTCTCAGGTTTGAGTGGCGAGGGGAATTTGATGTAAGACCCATGGGCTAACCTAGTTGCTGTCAGCGGGTCACTGATGCACAAGAATAGTGGCTCGCGGGCATGTCAATCGGTGGTTCAGAATACTTATTTTCACCTATGCTAGTCTGTCTTGTTTATGTATTGCGCATCTAGCTGTGCTACACGATGTAGGGGCACTCTCAGCGAGGCTCTTTGGAAAATTTGGTCGCCAGTGCTTCAGTGGTGGCGGAAGAACATTTTGCATGTTTCTCTGCAGTCGACGTCAGTGATAACATTGGAGGGAGCAACACTAGGCTTCCAGCCCCTCAATACCAAACACTAATTAAGTAAAGGGAAGTACTTACACCCCCCGTCACCAGATGATCTTCGCTAACCTACGGCTTCGAAACATTTCGCAATAGTCCAAGAGCCGTGCTGCCTGTCATAATATTGACAGTGTATTGAACGACGAGGGCCACGAAATTTGGGTGACGACCTGTCGAGGTTCGAATATGCGAGTGGTCGACGAAAGTTGATACATACACAGCGGAAGACCAACGAGTGCCCTGTTGGTAATTCTGCTCACAGTGTCTTGCATTGTCATCGACACCACAACCCTCTTCCACTTTATCTCACCCAATATCAACTACTCATAACTTTTGATCACAGGAAACACACCATGTTGTATTTGAGGTCCGAAGTCTCCTCAAAGGTAATAAAGATCCTATTCTTTAGCTCAGAGAAAATGACACCAAGCACCAAGATTATGAGCCATTTGTGACGGTACTACAGCAGTGTGGCAGGGATTGCACTGAATCTCGGGCCCAATCCTAAGCTTGGCATTGATGACCTGTTTATATCCCTCGGAAACGTGTGCGACGAACGGAGTAAGATGTCCTTACCTCGAATATGGGTGAGAGAGACGTAAATTCATTATCACGTGTACTTTGTACTTGTTCTTCTATATGTGCGGGATTGGTTATGATGACGGCCCAAGAGTAGAGGGTTGCAGTCTTGAACGGAGTTGGTTATACTATGAATACATAAATTGATATGGAGTTGGAGAGTCGAAGGTGGTCACTTGCCTTGATGTATCCTTCTCGGGTCAAGTATGCAGCACTGGGAAAGAACTTTGAAAGGGGTTCCCCATGAGTCAAACCAACCACGGTCGGAACGCACTGGACTGAATAAACAGGATGAACGCGGTACGAAAACTTTGATGGATTATTGACATACATCGGAATGCTTGAGGGGACTGGGTTCCCGCAGATCGGACACCAGTCCTTAGTTACTAGTGTGCCAGAAGGGACCCCGGGCGGTCGGACCTGTTTGCTGCGTCCGTCAGACGCCCCTCTGTGAGGATTAGGGCCTCGTACAGTACGCACACGGCCAAGTAAGGAGGCGAGGTTTGGCGCAGTTTCGAGGCTGCGAAAGCTCTCGTCAAGGGGCTGCCATTACCTCGACCGCGGCCTGTTTATGGAACTACTAGCTGTAACAGACAAAGGGAGTTGGCTACCACAGCGTGTTGGACGCGACTCGATGGAATCATTTCAGTGTCCGGCGTGCGGCGGTATCCAGATAAGGAAGTTGTGTCTGCCTTGCATCCACACTGCCACATCACGGGACACAAATGGCAAGCGTGCTGTTCGATACCGTCTGGGACATCGCAGATGCTGTGGTGGGCACATATAACGAGCCGATGGTGATCACACAGGTGACCAACACGGGGATGTATGCTCCACCACAAGGGCCTGGAGTAGGTACCGTGTATGCACCGCCTCTAGGCCTGCCAGGACGGTTGTCTGTAAGCGGCGACCGTCCGCGCCTAACCACTGCACTAAAAGGCAGAATACTGAATGCTCGGCATTCAGTATTGCAGACAGTATATGTATTAGGTACGGGCCCTAAGTAAGCCAATGTGCTTACACCCTCCCACACTTTCGAACCAGTTCATCCCCCCCTCCACTAGAGTTGCCCCGTGCGCTAAGACTCTGTGGGTTTGCTCAGGGATTCCGTTCTTTACTTTGGGAAGGTACATATGTCTACCCCAGGGTAAACTCTGCAACTTGCCCGGAGCCAGATTCAAACTCTCTCCGCCCCTGCAAGCCGTGAGCATTCAGTATTATGGACGGTATATGTATTAGGTACGGGCCCTAAGTAAGCCAGTGTGCTTACATTGTCCTCGCTGCTACCCCAGTACACATTGTCATTCCTGTCGTCCAGATTGGCTCCATTTCCCCATCGTTCTTATCTCCCCAATGTTTCCACATCCATGATAACATCCCGTTGTCATCCCACGCACACCAGCTCAGCCTTGAGTTACCACCTCAACGATGATGAGAGTGGAGACGGGCAGTGGTACCTGCTCAGTCAGCCGCACGACGACGGTCGTCACTATCAAGCTGTTCCTTCTCTTAAGAACATCAAAGAAAGGATCAGAATGGAGTGTTGGCAGATGGGAGATGTGGCTAGTTCACACGATGCCAACAAAATGATGTGTCGAGTGAGTGGTTCAGCTATGTTGCGGTGAGCATTATAATGCACGCACAGGTACGGTCGTACAGCCTCGCAGACAGTCACATCAAACTATATGATATAGGCCGTAGCAAGAATGACTATACTACTCTTACATAACTTCCCAAGATAGGTCGACATCTGTCTCTGATCACAGCTTTCTGATGCGGTGGCCGGTAGCTGGCTAACCCGACCTTGGATATGCCCGACTCAATCTGGCATCAGTGTCATCAACGGCCATACACTGCCCCACCCGTCTTTGTATGCGGCCATGGCGTCCCGGTGACCACCCAAGTGGTCCACCTACGCAAATAGTCAGTAACCACTCGTCCACGTTCCTACTAGGCGCGCGCACTGTCCTTCCCCTGCCAACCCAAACGTCACAAGGGAGCCATCGCTCGTCGGGACTCTGGACACGTCCCCGAAGTGAATAGAAGTCGACGCGCGGGACTAACGCTGCGTGCTTCCGGACAAAGGAAAAAAAAGTGCGAGGTAGTCGAACGATTGACAACGTACGCAATCACACTCCACGTTCGTTTGAGTCCTATATTCTATTCGGCAACATGGTACAGAAATGGACTCGTCGGTATACATGTACGGTCGATAGATGCACGCGAATGGATATCATAAGCAGTCGTCGGAGTCGCCCGCTAAATGACTGGGCGACGAGCCATTGAAGGCACCTAGACAGGAAAAAAAAATACCATGACAAGCAACCCCTGCGCACTCTATCACCACAAACACGAGACATGCATGTCCGAGTGAAGGGGATGTCATCCGTGGTACACAGCAAGAGAGCGCGACGGTGTCGCGGCGCAGACCATGTCGAGGCCCCAAGGGACGCGCCAAACGCAGATGGCTTACTAGGGATAGAATAGCGCGACGTCCGAGTTTGTTGACACGGGCGATGGGACGTATGAAGAAGAAAAGGACGTTGCGTCTGTGGGCTAGTCTATCGACCGACACGACCACGTGGACATCGTTAGCATCCATCTACAATACGACGTCGAAGGAAACAAACCCAAGGTGTACTCACTCCTGGAGGCAGGAAAGTCCGCAGCTGTTTCTAGCCCTGGGGGGTGAGCAGGCCCTTGGCGGGCGATGAGGGCAGAGGTGAAAGGGGAATCCAAGCATATTTTATTGCGGTGGCAGCCTGGACAAAGTTGAGTGGAAGCAGGCCAGATAGCGTTACCTCTGGCAGGACAAAAAGATGTGCCGATAGTGTGCATGGATATCCAACATCGAATGAACACGTCGATGTACCTGCAACGCAGACCAACCAGAAAACACCGAGATCATCCTCTCCTCGCACGACGTTGAGAACTGTCCAGAATGTTGGGACAGGCAGCAAATACGTGAGTAAAACGAGTGTCACGAGGCAGAACGCGGAGTTGCGGGCGCTCTGTTTTCATAGGGCTTTTAAAATGGGCAAAGTGGTTGGCTTTGGAAGTAGCAAGGAGTAGGGACGCTGGGGACATTGTAGTGGAGAGTGCAACAGCAACTGCGCGATCCTTTGTTCGATGGTCACGTGATCGCAAGGGCTTGTCGGGGTGGATGCAGTTGACATGGAGATGACGACGTCGCACGACCGAGCTTGCTAGACTAGGTGGTGTGTACAAAGGTGCAGCTACCCGCAGAGAAGAGTT
Organism: Singerocomus inundabilis; assembly: GCA_038089075.1. Taxonomy (NCBI): domain Eukaryota; kingdom Fungi; phylum Basidiomycota; class Agaricomycetes; order Boletales; family Boletaceae; genus Singerocomus; species Singerocomus inundabilis. The sequence goes on from JBBPKD010000538.1 coordinate 16,442, forward strand.
CGTCAAGTGTGTTGGTGACGACCACGAACAAGGTGAAGGGTTTCGTAGGAAGAGTTGAATTGACATCCATATATGGTAGTCTGTTCCTGCGCGGAGATCTTGCTGATACCTCCGTGGTAGCTCTGAGTGTTGCCCTGTACTTTTTTTGCTCTGCTTTTGCCTTGGGTCCTGGTCTGCTACTGCAATTTGGCACGACAGCCTTGTCCCCATTGTCATTCGGATTGGCACTGGGACCCTCTTGATGGCTCTAGGCATCGCCTGGCACGACTACCTTGTCGTCCAGCTCGTCCAGCTCTATCTGTACTCTCCTATGTGAGTCCTCTTTAGCTCTTTGTGTACCTATCCTGACATGTTTTGTGGTTCCTTTGGCTGATCCCCAGAGTCCTCATTGCGGCTCGATACTCCTACTCTATCTGTCATGTCCCAGGCATGTGTGGCTTTCGAGGTCGCACATCCTCTCCACACACCCCTCGAGCGTCAAATCTATCGTTCTGTGGCCTTGTCGGATAGTCTTGGCTACTCAGGTAAGTCGTTTGACTCGTTCTCTAGCTTTTTCCTGACGCTCATCTTCTTCGTCTTTAGCTAGGTCATCGTGACCCACTGCTGGTGCCATTTGTTGTCCAGTCACAGCCGCCATCTCGTCCGCCATTCCTGCCGGATCGTCACCGGTATTTTTTGTGCGGGCTGGTGAAGGTGAGTCTCTGCTCTACGACGTGTGCTGATCCCTTCGTATACCATCCATTGTCAATCTGGCGCGTCTCCTTCCCCTCGAACTGCGCTTCTTGGTGCGCCCCCTCTACCTCATTCTCCGCATCATGGCTTGCAGGGTCGTATACAGTGTTGCTCGGGTGGCCTCCAATCCCCGGCGTCCTCTCCTGGTCAGCGTTACCGGTCACCACCTGATACATTGGCTCCGTCTCGAGCGACCCGGCGATTTCGCTACGAATGGGGAGAGTTGCACCCCCCATAGTGTGCTGCTGGTATCGGACCCTGGCTCACGGATTCCATGATTTCGGCTTGTTCTGTTTCGCAAGTTTCGAGGACTCCGAATGTATGGTCGACACCACCATTGTCTCGGCTACCTTCCACTGCAAGTCCCCCACGCCTGCGCTTCTTCACTGTAATGGTGAGATGACAATACGTAATACATGTAAATAGCCATTTGTATAGATATTTCGACACTGAGCGTGGTTGCTGTAAGAAACATGGAAAGCAAAGCAAACACTTGCAAAAGAACAACTAGTAAGATTCCACACGAATCATTCCCGATGTTTGAGCGATTATCCAGCGTGTGGCGATGTCCAAATAAGGAAGTTGTGTCAGTGCAGAACATCCTCGGTTGACTCGTGTGGCGTCGTGCTCGCATTCTGCGCTCATTCCATATACAATGCGGCGGCCTCGGTCTTGCAGCTATTATCTGGTTTCCTCGCATTCATGCTACCACGTCATGGTATTGTCCTTATCAGAATGGGAGGAATCTACCCCTTCTGATCAGCACAGGCAGCAATGGGATAGTAGGATTGAATGCCAAGTGAGACTTACTTGACTTGCAGATGTGCTTGGTAATGAAGCGAGGATGTGAGGTGATTCCTAACACTTGTGAGAGTGAATGGAGGTATGT
>JBBPKD010000539.1:1080-18045 GCA_038089075.1 Singerocomus inundabilis
CCACCAACATAACGTTCCGCTTCCTCGCGATATGCATCCCCGAGCAGGCGGCCAACCGTAAAATCGCGTCCTTTGATCCAGAGACGCGTGGCTTCAGAGACAGTCTCAAACACCATCAGGCGACAGTCAGCAGCACTGACGAGGCGCGTGGGGTCATCAGGTGAATCAAGCGGTCGGGCATCCGGCTTCAGTTTGCTACCATGGTGGAAAGAAAGGGACAAAACGACGATCAACCATGTGCGAGACGGCAAAGACGTCAACGCACACACTCACCGATAAAAGAACTCGTTGAAGGTCTCTGCCCAAGTCATCCTCGTCACAAAATGCTCGATCCGAAAAGAAACACCACGCACTGAACGAGTCGATCGGCTCTAGAAACTCGTCTACACGGAGATTGTGAAAATCGATAAACGCCTGAATGTTTCGAGTCGACTCTGGCGAATTGTACTTGATCCCCTGCTTGATCGACAACGATTTGAGCAACCGGCGTGCTGCCCGCCGGAAACTGGCCTCAGCACGTGATAACCGGGGTAGGCACGTCACTCACCCCTCGCACCTTCCATTCGCCCTCGCGCACCCTAGAGTACAAGGATCAGTCATCACCACCCTCGAGCACGTTTTACAGGCATACGACCTTGTATAACAACCGGATGCCCAATCGGACATACACCTGCATCTTCTCTTCCTCCAACTGCCCCGTCAACCGATTCTGTACGATGATGTTTGCCGAGTTCTAGCAACGACACGTCTCGATGAGCAAGGCCCAAGCACAAGCACGGATCAATCGGGAGCATCCACATACCGCGCCGAGCTTGTAGTGTCCGCTGGAGACCTTGGTGATGACCTGAGTGTACCACTTTCGTTGCGCTTGACTGGGAGTGACAAAGTTGCCTACGACGATCCGGTCCACCTTGGCCCAGTCTTGGCTCGCACAAATAGCCAGATGCGTCACGATGTCCACCTCCGCCTTGGAGTTGAGTCGGGGTCGATGACACAACGGACAATTCTTGATGTTGATAACTCGCTCAAAGTGGTGGTCTTCATGCGCAGACGGTCCCAACAGCCCTCCACCAGACGACACATCCTCTGAATCGGAAGATGCCAAGCTGAACTTGCGAGACGAGGATAGGATCGACGATGAGGTCGAAGACGACGAGAGGGGTTCAGTCACGTGTACCAACGGTCGCTGACTGGGCTCCGTCAAGTATGGCTGCGGTGGTGCAGGATGCATATGCGACCAATTCTCCATTGACGATTTGTCGGTCAACATGACACTTAGAGGAGGGCCAGAAAAGTCTAAGCCCTCCAGAGAGAACTTGGCCGGACCACGACCGTCAGCTTCGTCACCCGGCGTGCACGAAGCGCTCAAAGAGAAGCTGTCTTCTGTGTCCAGTCTCTTCCTTTCGCTTCGCGGTCGACAGAGCTCGTTTTCAAGACACATGATCGCTTCTGGTATCGTTAGCTCGTCCTCTGCCGGCCTCTTTCCATACCGAAGGAAGAACGAATCGATGGTCTGTACCGAGAGCGTTGATCCGAGCGAATCTAGCATGGACGTGATCTCGAGGTGCGAGAGTGCGTCCGTATCATCCGTATCATATTGACGGAGATACTGCGCCCAGAATCGCTGACGCAGCGCATCGTATGGCTGAAACTTGGCCCTGACAGCACACGACCAAATTCAGTTTAAAAGTCTCATCGATGACAATACAGACCTGAAATGCAGCACTGGATTGTATTTCGCCTCCCAAGACATCTCCTTGGCTGTCACCAGCGGGAGACAGAACTCTTTCATGGGATGAGTACCATCGTCGTCTTCGCCGTACAAGCCGGTTTTTGGGTCTGGCTGTGGCGCGTCCTTGACAAGCTCCGAGAGGTCGAATCGGGCATCACCCACGTGATCATTCGAAGAGAGTTTGTCCCAATCGAGCACGGTCAGCTGCACCTTGAATGACGTCTCGTAACGCCGCACATGAAAGAGCAGCTTCTCGTCCCACGTAGGGTTCAGACAATGTCGGATGACTCGCGTGCGGAACACCTTCTTTCCAAACGAGGTCACGACAAACGGATCCATGTCCCAGCCAGTACGCGTCACTGCACCAGTCAAGCCAAGCAAAGAAAGAAAGACAATGCCTCGTTGTCAACGACGATCCTAGTCCCAGTACGAGCAGCCATTACTCACTGTTTTTAAGCCTCGGAAGATCCGTCGCCCTTTGAATTTCCAGCATGACGATCCCAACGATGTCGTTGGCTGCAGAAAAGTTGTAATCGGCACTCTTGCACGTCACCCATGATCGCTTGAACCGTTTCTTCCGGGTGGTGCTGATAGTTGGAATAGATCCCGCACTCATCGAGCGTCGATGTCCGAAATGGGGACGCGTTGGTGAAGGTGGCGCGTCAGGCGTCACGCTCCCAATCGCCGTCGCCGGTGGAGGGGCTGAAGTGGACGGTCTTGTTGCATCCGTCGCATGAGACGTGGGGGTGGGTGCACCCTCAAACGATGGGCGTGTCGACAATGGCGGTCTACGAATAAATAATTTGGGTAGCTTACTGCGCCCCACCGACTGCGTGACTGGCGTGACGGCGGGAGAAGGTCGGGCGGTGCCAGGTGTCTTGTTCAGATCCGCTCCGGGACTCTTGTCATTAATGTGGATCACGGGCGGAGGGATGTAGAGACGGGGGAGTTGCGAGGCCGGAATGTCTTCCTCGTCCTCGTCCTCCGAGTCGTTGTCGTCTTCATCGGAACTAATACCACCGTCGTCCTCAAAGGCAGGCCCGACGAGATGGGAACGGAGAGTGCCAATGCCTTCCGTCTGGAACAATGCGCACATCAGAGTCCTGTTCAAAGCGTACAGTATAAAAGGGACTTGCAGGGGGCGCAGACACAAGACTCGGACGAGAGCGTTTGGTAAGCTCACGAAAGACGTCATCGAAAGCCATCAGCGAATAGGCATTCGGAGGTGTGACAAACCCGAGTTTGATTTGCACTGAGCCGGAGGCGTGCGTCGTCGCCCGAGTGGATATCAGCGATAATGATGAAGGCTGACCACGAGGAGAGGGTGCATGAATTAGAATGCGAGACCGACTATATAGTTGGACAAACCTTGTTTTGATCGTCGCCAAAGTCCAGAGGGTTGCCTTCCCTGAACCAATCTTCCAATGGCAGGGCGACTTCGCCGAGGTACTCCTTCCTGAGCATGTGGTCCTTGTCCCAGACAACAATCTCGATCGTGCCGAGTCGATCTGCGAGCGAGAGATAAATTGGGAAATCAAAGGTCGCATCTTTCAGACTGTACTCTGGGTTGGTGCTACGCTTGATGACGGGGGTGTGGTGCCTCGTATTCAGCAACGAGACGACGACGAAACTTGAGACAATGAGGGCTTGGAATGAGAACACGGATGAGGCGAGGAATGTAGGCTTACGAATCGCACGAGTTGTGTCTGCTGCGGGACCCGAGATCCTTGCAGCCGAGGACTTGTAGACGGACAAGGACGATGGGCTGTTCGCCCGGGCGAGGGGAAAGGGTGCTCCTTCCGCTTCCGCGACCGCCTGAGACGCGGGTTGAAAAGCGGGCGGCAGTTTTGAGGGCACGGCCGATCTTTTGGGCCTTCTTGGGTACAGGAGGGAGCATGGAGGGAGGTGGGATGAGAGAATGGCACAGCAAGAGAGACACGCAGCCCCTAGGGATGCTCGGCAAGGAGTGAGCCGGGAATGAGGGTGACCCACACGGCGCTCTGTCACTCTGTAACATCAAACTCAATCATCATCCCGGCTGTAAAATGACCCTCGGCTACGAGTACGACCACATGCGTCTACTTCAACGCCACCATCCATGGAGGCGATCCAGTCATCTTTTATTGCTACACCGTGGTATGCTACAAACATGAGTCTCAAACGACCAGTCGTGCCATCGATACAGAGTGTCCGAAAATCATCCGAAAGAATCACAACGTAAAAGTCCACGTAAAAATACCCTCCGTGGGCACGTGCTTACCCGAGTTATGACAACAAAACCATCGCCAACACAGCGCCAGCAATAGTCGCCACAGACGACATGCCGACGGTCGAGGCACCATTCAACGTCGATGACGCAGCGCCAGCTGGTGACGAGCGCGTCGCACCACCAGAGCCAGTCCGATGGGCTGTAGTACTTGCTGCGCCACTAGTTGGAGTGGGCAGGTTCGTGTAGAGGTCGGTGGATCGGTAGGTGACGCAGTTGGACGAGGCAGGCACGGTGGGAGTGTACGGAACATGAGTAATGGGACCCAAGGACTCGGGAGGCTGAGTATAAGTCAAGGTTTGACTACCCGAGACATAGACACCTGGAGGAACCATATCGTCACCCTCGCAGACTTCAAACGTGCCATCCTTGGCGTGATTAGGGGCATTGTATCCACAACCGAGACGATCATAGATGTTCTGGCAAAGTTGACCCTGGTTATGGCCATCGGGATCACAGACTTTCAAACAAAAGATATTGGCACCGATAAAACTGACATGGGTCAGGTACGCGTTGACTACAAACGATGAAACAAACACCTACATCGTCCAATCGTTGACCTGTTGGTAGCTGTTGTTGTTGCCGTTATTGCTAGGGAAGGCGTTCGAGTACAAGAGACCTCCGATAGGGTTGCCACGCTATATGACATGAGACATGTTTTCGACTGGAGGAGAATAAACCAACTAGGTCAGCACCGTGAGGATCAAGCTCTCCTCCATAATCACTGGCAGCCAAGTTGATCTGGGTCTGGTCGATGAAACCGGCAAACTGAATATAGTTTGGGGTCTTGATGACCTGAACACCCTTGAGGGCTCCCCGGGGAATAAGACGAGTGCCATGACCGTGCTTGGTGCACCAGGCAACTTCTTGGCCTTCAGTGTCGCTGATGGTCGAGTTCGGCTTGGAAGGAGCCCAGAGACAGAAATCTCAAAAGACGGTCACATGAGGTGATCAAGTAGCAACACAACACGGACGCACCATCTATGTGGCTGACAAAGGACGTCTGACACAGCGACTGTTGATTCTCGGTCGTAGAGTTGCAAATATTGTACCCGATCTGGGGGCCGCGGAGGGCGGCGGTGTTGTAATCAACTTGATAAGGCTGAATGAGGATGAACACACGCAAGAGCGAAATAGCAAGCAAACTCACAATACCACTCGGATAGGCATAATGCTTGTCGTAGAGGGGGACGGGATCAGCGGGATCAGGCTGGGCGAGCGCGATGGAGGCGGCGGTGATGGCTAGTAATGCGGAACGAGCGAAAGGGGTCATAATTTATATAGTGATGCTGTCAAATAATTAGAAGGCTGTGTGGTTCAAAATGGACAAAGACGGAAAGAACGAACCGAACCAGCGCAACGGTTAACGCCGACTAAATAATCTTCGGCTAATCCCGAGTTCACTTCCCTTGCGCACTGACCATTCCACGTGACCCAGACACGACCCATAAACAACTCGCCGCGCACGCCACCACTACATCCTCTTCTCCGCCATGGCCAAAACGACAACAGGTCCGTCATTTCTCGTACGGCGACCAGGACGAGTCTCATTTGTCTATAGCCACGTCCACCAAGACAGCCACCAAACGCGCTAATGCCAAGACCTCCAAGCAAGGTCAGTACACGCTGTCTCCGACGCGCATGTGGCTGGATAGTGTGTAGACAAAGAGGACAAGCCCAAGCGTGCCCCCTCTGCATACAATCTTTTTGTGCAGGCCAAGATGAAAGAGTGGAAGGAGAACAATCCCGGCGCGCCCATCAAGGATGCCATGGTCGAGGTATATGCGCATACATTCACCCTCCTATCTGCCTCATGTTCGCGCCAGATCGGTGCGATGTGGAAAGACGCGCCAGAGAACCCCAATCGCGGAAAAGAGTCAAAGTCTAAAAAGTCAAAGGCCAACGCGAACAAGTCGACGTCCAAGGCCAAGGCAGTCAAGAAGCCGCCACCCCCGTCGAGTGACGCGGAACGGTCGGGCGAGGAAAGTGAATGGTGCGGTTTGTTCCTTTCTGACTACCACCATTTGCTGACCGTCTTTATATTTTTTGCAGAGTCGTTGTTTTTATTCGTCCATGTATTCTTTAGAGTTTGCCTCGTGCTCGAGCCATCTGCATGTCGTAGGTACATTTAGGTACACGTTTAATCGAGTTGTTTTGTCACGTGATACGCGTCATATTGTATTCCAGATTTGGAAGGTACTCCTATTCAGAATGACGACAATGACGATGTGCGAAGAGTACTTAAGCTGACTCGGACTCGCCTCTCCTCCACCACACAACCATGGACAAAACCTCCTCCGTCATTGCAGCTCTCGACGCTGGAAAGTTTCCCAGCCAACTCCAGCTCAACGCTGTCATTGACTGGATTCTCCTCCACATCATTCCCGCTGGGGATTCATCCGAACTCGACAAGCTCTCGCAGCCGGGCAAAGTCATCGCCCACTGCCTCGCTGACATGTTCGCCGCATACAAGCAGCTGGGTACCAGCAAGAACTGTGTGTCTCCTCTTCCTGCCTCCGCCTGCCCCGTTGACCGTCCCTATAGATGACAATTTGGTTCAAGACACCCTCTGGCATTTGTCCGAGGGCGACCTATCTGCGACCCACATTGAGGCTGTCAACGCCAAGGAAGCGTCTGCAGATATGAATGCGCTTCGCGTCGCCCTGAGGAATATTCTCAAGACCCTGTGGGCGAATATCGGCGGTGAGGGAAGTCACGTCCTCGGCGACGTTGCTTCCTTTGCACGGCTCGTCTTGGCCGACCTCGCGGAGGCGCTCGAGGCTCAGGCTTCTCGCACTAAGGATAACCTCCGAAAATCGGAGAGTGAGGTCCAGCAAGGCGAGAGGGATCCCCTCGGACGGAAACACAAAACTCCAGAAGAGGAATGCAAGGACGCTGATCCCAAGGTCAAGTTTGAGAAGACCATGGACACGGTCAAAGACGTCGGCTCAAAGGCCATCGAAGTTGGTCGGTCCGTCAAGGCCACTGTTGAAGAGAAGGCCTCAAGGGCACGAGAACGCCTTCTCGAAGCTTTCCATCAGGTGGATTAATAACCTACGTGTTCTTTGTTGATTTTAATATTCCCGCCAGGTTTGCGATCGTGCCCAGAACGACGAAGAATACAAGCGCGCCTTGTCTACCCTCTTCAACCTTGCTTCCAAGTGGTTGAATCAGTCGCTTGACACCGTTGCTACCGTTGATGAAGCAGCGTCGCTCAGCACTTTCATTGAAGACCCTACTGAAGAAAATCATGTACGCCATGCTCTCACCAACATCCATACGCTGTGTGAACGGCTCGCGGGCGGAAGGTCCCTCGATGAACTGTGTCACACATTCCGGGCTTGCGCTCTCGATATCAAACAGGACAAAGACCTCAAGGCATGGTTTGATGATTCCATCACTCACGTGCGCAACGGTCTCGGGACTCCAGGTTATGCACGCAGCCAGGAAGCACAAGCGAAGCACGAGCGGCTTGAGCGTCGGTGGAAGGAGCTCCTCGACAATAGCTCAAATGTCGGCAAGAAATGGAAGGCAGACCTCGAGACTTTCCGGGGCGAACTTCACGAATTCCAGCAGGCAATTGCTGATGATGCTGACTTGCGTCGCGCCAGGGAGACACACGCTAGGTTTGTTGAGGAGATGGAACGGAGCATCGTTGCCCGCGGAGGATCTGGCTTGAACTTTGCCTTTGAGGAGGCCAGTTGGTTCTTCAAAGATTTGTTCAACGTCTACGCACAGCGCATACTCGGCATATTAAAGAGTATTCCGATACCAAGGTAAGTCGTCCGTTCATGCAAGGACTGCACAGTCTGATGGGTCTTCAGGATCGAGTATACTGATCGCGAGGTCGAATTTGTACTCGAGAACCTTGATATTTCCTCCCTCAATCTTCTTCCAGGCCACGCATACGTGCGGAATATCACAGATATTGAAGTCACAGCGTCTGGCGAGAGTCAGGCCCCGACTAAGACCGCATTTGGGACGCTGACTCATATCCGCCTTCAAGCCATGCAACTTTCCCTCAAAGACGTTTCCTTTTTCTATAGGGACAAATCTTCCACCGTTGGCCCTAATGAATATACCGGCATCATGCAGTTCAACCTCCCCACTCAGGGTCTCGATGTCGACTTCAAGTTTAGGCTAATCCCAAACACGGAAGAGGGCCTTGCTGAACGCGAGAAGTCCAAGCGCTTCTTCAAGATTGAGCGTGTAGACGTCAAGTTAGCCGATGACATCAAGCTTGACATCAAGGAGTCCAACCACCGTATCATCTCCTCTGTATTCAAGCCGATGGTTGTGCACCGCTTCCGAGACGCCGTCGAGCGAACGCTCGAGGAGCACATCAAGGGTGTCTTTGACTTTACGGATGCCATCGCCTTTGATATCTCAAAGCGCTCGGAGGTGTTTGCGGATACCGGCCTTTCCCCTGCTGCGTCCCTTGCTGCCGCGATCTGGAGCGAGATTGGACATCTCAGGAAGTTGGAATGTGGCGTGTTGACCGGATGGAAGGCGACTAGTACCGGTATTGTCAAAGAAGGGCGCGAGGGTGGACCTACGATCGCCATGGGAGCCGAGCCTCAGATCCTTGCGGGAGATAAGCATGGTCCTCTCGGATACAATTCTGAGCCATTGTCGGAGCGGATTGCCGGTGTCGAGGCGCCCGCTGTTCCGTCGACAGGAAAGAAGGTTGCGAAACGCGTCAAGGAGGTGGGTCAGGAAGGTATGCAGCAGGTGCAGTCGTTCAAGGAAAGCGTGCAGTACAAGGTGGCAGAGGAGAGAAAGCGCGTGGGTTGGGAGAGCACGGCGTTTGACGTTGCGTAAAGTTGGCTTTCGCTACTTTTTAGAATATTTGACGGACTCGTGAGCATGTGGATTGTATGTCGGTGCACGGCATGGATGAGAATGCATTTGTGCATGTGAAGATAGCGGCAGGAATGAAATGTGTGAGAGCAGCTATGCACCAAGTAGTACAGTTCAGTACGACCGCGACCACCACAACTATGAAACATCCCCACGTGTCCGAACACGTTCCCGCAGTTTCTCGTTGTCAGCAGCAGTGTGTGCGCCTCGGAGCCTGATCATTCGTTGGTTGCGCTTGGTCTGACGATGATGTCTGCACGGACATAATTGTTGTAGACCTCGTCCGATGACAACAGCGTGTCGGTCCCCCTGAGGACGGGATACAAGAACGCCGACAACGGCTGCCAAGAGAAAAGAAAAGAAAAAAAAAAAGGTCACCCTGTCAGCCGAGAAGACGAAAGCGGCACTATAGAGCATTAATTTCCTTTACCTCGTGAAACTCGATGAATGCAGCGGCTATGAAGGGAAGAACAGCACGGAAATGGCCTAGGATCAGATCTCTGTCCGTGAGATGCCAAACACGTTCAGGGTGCTTACAGTGAGGAACGTAGCCGTCGCCTTCAAGTCCGGTGCCACCGTGGATTTTCTTTCGGTATCCCTTGACGTCGGCGTAATTGTTCGTATAAAACATCAAACCGGCCTCTAGAAAAAAAAAAGGCGAGAAAGGTGTTGGCATCCGTGGGATACGGGGTAGGGAAACACACGCGACTCCACATACGGTTCGAGTCAAATTCGACGGCAAGACCAGACTTGTCCGAGGAGAGTTTCAGTACGGGGTTGTTTCGGACGCTCAGTACGTCGTGGACGAGATCGAGCGCGTCCGAGAACTCGGCGATGGGAATCCGGTGGGGAGAGACCAACTTGAGGTCCGATCGAGGGCTCAGTAAGTAGTAGTCGTCTTTGCCAGGGAAAGAGAAAGGTGAGTGCTCCACGACCAACACGGAACAAGTGCATGTACGTACCATAGCCGATGCCAGGTAAAAGGTCGCCGACACGTTTGTTGTTGTGAACGTGTGCGCCGCTGCTGTTGTTCGCCTCTGCTACAGGGATATATCTTCCACTCGGCAAGCAGTCGGGCTGTAGCTCAGCGATGTGGCTTGCCTGGCAGTGACGCGGGTGACTCAGTCACGGAAAACACCGGAACGTCATCTTACCCTGATAGTCAGATCGTGGTTCAAGACCTTGAGCGTTTCTTCCCCCTCTTGCAGGCTGGCATCCAAATTGAAACCCCAGTGCTACACGAAAAAGCAAGTGACCGCGTGTCCACAAAAACGAAAACGTCCCGCTCCCCCCAACTTACTTGTGTCAGGTTGATGGGCGTCACCTTCTTTTGACCTTGAGGCTGCTCGTCAACGAGCCTCGCACGATAGATGATGACGATGCTCCCAAGCTCGTGCTGCGAAGTGCCGACCGGGGAAGGCTCCAGCGCTACTGGCGGCAACAACACGACGAGCGTCTCCAGATACAGCGTGCCACTGTACCCCTGATCGCCGTCGGGAGACGTCAACGAGAAGATGGCCGTGCTCGCGTTCACATCCGCCTGTGAGGCAATCGAGTGTATCTCCGCTTTGGTGAAGAGCGTTGCATCGTCCAGCCGCCCGAGTTTCGTCCAGACACCAGTGTCGAATCCCTGGGGACCGCCGTGGAGCGATACCCCGGGGCATTCTGTACAGAACGGGGGAGACAATTACCACAAGCACAAGATGATGAGAGGAAGGGTCAACGAGCAATGTCGAACACGTTGTGCTCACAAAAAACTCACCGTTCGCTAGCGCCTCAAAGGAAGAAGCGATGGCGTTCTTCTCGACGCGGTGCACCCCAGCAGGTATGCGGTTAGCATACCGCCCGACGATGGTGTTTGTGTACTTGATTGTAGTGTGATCTCTGGGGTCTTCCGGGCCGATCACGATGTCGTGTGTCTGGATAAAAAGGGGTAATCAGATTGAGATGATAGATCGCAACAGGAGTCAAGCTGTTGGCAGCTGCTATGCACCTTTCCATTGACCTGGACAATGATCCTGTGGATAGTGACACCGCGCGGAAGGATCTACATCATTCATCTCAACTTCAAGGACGATGGGATGACATTCCCACACTGATTGTGGGATATTCGGCTTACCTCGACCGCCAACGCAGGCGTGAGCGAGCCCGGAAGAGAGAGCAAGGTGGGTCTGTACGCCGGGTCAGACATGACTTGAGATTCGCTGGGTTGAGTTCGTGATGGTGGATGAACTCGGTCGAGAGGGGCTTCTGTTCACTCCCAATACTTATAATCGGGGAAACTCGTCTCTCGAGCTATCACACTCACGCGGACCCAGTCACCGGCCAGCTGTCTTATCCTTATCTTATCTTTCATTCCGGCTTGGTTTCACAAAGTCATACAAAGCCAATTCAAATACATGTTAGACAGTAAATAACAGCCCCGAATCACTCGAGGACCACGACACGTGTTCATTCCGTAAACTTGTACACTGTAACAAGAAGAAGTGCGCTCAGTCCCGTGGAGAGAAACAGCAAAAATATAGCGGATCAGCGAATAGACGCACCACACACGCCACTGCTCGGTTTCGTTGCAAAAATAGCCTCGCGGAGCGCATCTCCTTCAAGATCCCGATACGGACCATAGTTTGCCTTGATCTTGGCGATAAACGCGTCCACCTGGGATTCATCCACCAATGATACGGTACACCCACCCCATCCCGCACCTGTCGTCAAATCGAAGACGCATCAGGAATCGTCTGCACAGGCATGGAAAAGAGAGATGTGGCCAGACCTGTGACACGGCTCCCATAAGCACCAGCAGCCAGCGAGAGCTGCGTGAGCTCGTCAACTTCCGGGCATGTGCATTCATATAACCTTGAACAGCTCTCTTGCGACTCGTTCATAAGTTTCCCAAGTGCTTCAAACACAGAGGTGCCCTGATACGCCGTGGGCGATCTCTCTGCAGTCAGACAAACATTGCGGAATTCGAGCACACGCAACGCTTCGGAATAGCAGTGCTTGGCCCGCTTGTACAACTGAAAGTACGTCGTTTCGACTGTGGGCGGATCAGCACTCGCATCATCGCACCTAACAGTCGAAGACATCCACCGACCTTCGACCCACGAGAGATATACCTCCTTGAACAGCACCTCGCCCATGCCCGACCACTCGATCAGCGTCTCAAGCGCCACCCCGAGCTGATCCCCATCTCCTGCACCTTCTGGTCTTAGACATTCGACCGCCTGCACCATCTTCTCTAGTCCCTCCCTCACCCTATCCACATCCTCCTCCGTCTGGTCATCTGGTTCGCCCACGAATCGTCCCATGACCTCCCTCAGCGTGATTCGCTCCCTTGGACCTACCCTGACGCCAAGACGAACTGCAAGCACGCGTGCAGCACCGAGCGATTCAACTACACGGAGGTTGTATTGGTACTTGGCATTCACCACCTTGTCTGATACGACAAGTGAGTTCGCGCAGACGAGCGTCGCAGACGGGAAAGAAGGATGGTCGGGTCGAGGACCAGGGAGAGGAATCGTTTCGGCGCTTAGTTTAGGGAAAAAGGAAATATAGAGCGCAGAGCCTGCGAGAGAGATGACAGACGCTGCTTGGTCCATTCTGAGAGACGAAGAGCAAAATTAGTTTAAAACGAGGATGAAAGGCAGTCACGGACCCTCCGCAGTTGAGGCCTTTATTGAGTCCATGGGAGATGAGGACCAGATCGATGGGGACGAATGAAGTGGCGACTCACCGACTCGTTTCTCGTTTTCGACTGCCATCTCCACAAGAGTGCCTTTGGTCGGCGCAATGCTCGGGTCCTCGAGGACCCCGTTCACCGCTAAAAATGCCAACGTGGACGAGACGACCATCGCTGCGCTTGACGACAGACCCGAGCCAGCTGGTACAGTTCCTGTCACGAGCAGATCCACAGGGACGGGCGACGACTCCGACTCGGAGCCGATCAACTCGGGACTAAAGTAGTGGTTCAGAACTCCCTGACATAGGCCTCAGCACACAGAGAGGAGGCACAGAAGAAGAGGGATCATGCAATCCACCGACGTACGTAGTACCCAGCTTTCACATACCCCTCCCATCCCAGTGGTGCCGTGTGAATGTCGAGATGCCACGAGTCGATGTGAACAGCGTCGGTGGGCACATCTGCCTCCTTGGGCAGAGGGTCCACCGAGGGCCTGCGGGTCGGCGCAAAGACTTGACGTCGGTACTTGGGCTGCAGGTTCTCAGCGACGACATGCCCGGGGGTGTGGTTATTGGCAGATGTCCTCGGTGCACACGCGATCAAGATATCGTGCTCGATCGCAGCGGGAAAGACGCCAAACAAGGAGTAGTCGATGTGTTCGCCTTGCAAAGGGTGCGATCGAATATCGGCGGGGTGGTTCAAACCAGCTCAGCGAACAGAAACCTCACCTATGAGGCTAGTGAGGGGGGATGTGAGTAAATCCTTGGCAGAAATGCTGGAGCCGGGGTCGACGCTGCCACTCACTTGATACGACCCGGCGCACGTACGATATAAGCCGGCGTTCGTCCAAACTTGGCCTTGAACTCGTGCGAAAGGTCATTCCAACGTTCGCTGAAACAGTAAGGTCAATAGAACCTCGGGCATTTTGACTGTTTCAAAAGATTAAACTCAACCGGGAACTTACGCGTGTTTCAGCGAGGTGCCGAGGCTTTGATAGACATCTTGGAGATTTGTATAGACAGGAATGGGAAGATTGGCAGCCATCATATCAATAAATTAATGATATCTGGACTGGACTGGGCTGAAACTCGAATTGACCGGCCGACGTCAGAGCGTGAGCATAATAGCAACCACCGAGCGCTACTTCTCACAGAAAACGCACCACCGCCACTCACCGTCATCATGATACACTCGGCGGTTCTCTTGTGATGGCGGAGCTCCCAACGATGGGGTTTGACTGGTGTCATACCAGCCAGTAGCTAACGTTCACTAATCTTTTGATGGACGTGCTCTCTCAACGAACGCTCGAGTGAGCCTGTAGGTGCGTTCCACATGACCATGTACATAATTCTCAGCTTGACGTCCATATTGTTGATGGTGCTGGAAAAAGTTGGACATAATACTGGGCTTGCACACTCGCAGAGCCCTAGAAAAAGTTAAAGAATAAGAGACCGTGGGCATTTGTGGTCTTAGAGACCCGGATGCTCACGTACTGAAGGGACAGCATGCACGACAAACAGAACTTGAAAAGAGAAAACACGTGTACTACAATACCATTCGATGTTTCACATCCTGGTGAATCCACTTTCGGAGCGTCACTTTGGTCATTGGTTTAACCTTGCTATGAGCCCTATTCGATAAGCTTCGTAAACAGGTCATATTCTCCTCCAGCTTTATGTCGCACGTTGTGACAACGTGGTTTCAAGCTTGATCGCGGTAAAGAAATGACCAGAACTCATAAATGGGCGGAGGCAAAGAATATGATAGGAGACGGGTGAGTAGCAAGTATACTACGCGTGTTGACCATGTCTAAACACCAGGTACTCATGGGAAGTTGCAGAGAATTGATGTTTTGCGCCTCCGTCACCATCTTCGCCCAGGTTCACGAACCGGAATGGACTAATTACTTCTAGGTTTTCATACAGTGCATCGTCATGGTATCGCTACGACGGAGCGCATAGATCCTAGTGCCTTTCGGGATTGCCATCCCGCCGGAGAACATAAATCCTTGGCGGTCTTGCGCATCACACTCACTAAGACCAAAAAGTAACTAAGCCAACAGGATGGTATGCAGAAGTGACTGACAACTGTCCGAACCATCTATGCGCAGTTTCCTTGAAAAAACTGTCGGCTCGGCGCATCTTGCTCAAGGACGTTTTTGATCATCCTTCTTTCTTGGTAATACCCCCGACCTCACGGAGAGGATATAGAGTATAAGCAGAAACGATATGGAGAACCTGGTGGCCTCTGAACAGTGATCTCAGCTGTGGGCTTGATCTATGTCCCGGTGCAAATGGACTGGTAACCAAGGTATGTATGTCGTAGCCCGTGCACGCGGTTAATTCGGAGGTCAGGTTTATAGTACTAGTAACTCAGACAGCATACAAAAGTCTGGGCCAAGAATCTGACGCGATTGTGTCTACACGTAGGAGTAAGAAAGCCATCAGATTACAGGTATACCTCAATGTTCGGGTACCATGATCACATCCAGATTCATAATGCCATAAATCCCCTAATTGCATGTTCAAAACACCATCCTATACCTCAGAGGCCATACGGTCAGTCTCACACTAGTCCTCATTGACAAAACGTTGGAGAAATGGCTCACATGTCGCTTAGTACATACGAGTGTGTAATAAGTACTACGGTATTGTGTAGTCGGCCCTCAACTTGAAGACGTGCAGAATGCGTTCCACCGATGACACAGGTACAGCTATCATTAAAACCTCATTGTGGTTCACTTGCAATTTCGTGCTGGCGACGTACGTTTTATCTTATGAATTTATGCGATATCATTCACTGTACATGCATCTGAAACTTCCTAAATCCTGACAAGAAGTCCCCGAATACTTATGGTACAGTATCAACGTGCTTGGGCCTTCTGTCCCTGGTTCACCACTTTTTTCCCATCTCAAGCAATCTATCGCCAGTCGAAATGCAGACACACCTATGATCGAATTCATGGAGGTCACGCTGGGGCAAGACGAACCAGAGGTAATTGAACTCAAAGTACAGGGGGGAAATATGCATGGGATTTGAGTGGAAGTTTGGGTAGGACCCGCAGATGTTGCCAGGTCGATGGACATTAATGGTGTACCGGTGAGCGCTCTCCTTCAAAAGCGTTATATTTAGTATCAGATCTGTGGGTATGTATGTTTGTCTTGGGTTCCTGACGAAATGTATTTGATATAGGCTGCCAATGGTGCACAGGGATTTTACGGAAGTCATTCACTCTCCTTGAACGCAGAGTTGGAGTAGGTGACAATACAAAAAAACTAGAATCGATAACCGCGGCGGTGACACCACTGACATAACACCGTACTGGTAACTCTTGGGTGAAGACCAAGAAATGACCCGGTCCGGGTGGGCTATCGCGATATGACACTCTTGCTCTTTACAAGGCCCGACTTCCTGATGAGAAAGACCCGGAGGTGACCTTGGTGGACCTGGCTAGCTCTTGATCGTGATGCACTGTTGGACCTTGGAATACCTACTGTATATGATATTTCCTCCACTGAAGCAGTTCCTCTTGAAAAGCAAGTCGGTGTCACGCCATCGAGGCAGCTCTATAACGACACAAACTATATACAGTACAACATACATGGCAGATGAAACAAAAGAGAGAACATATGATAGAACAGTACCAATCTCACTCACAGCTGTTGAGGACCACAGCTGCACACCCATCTGTACATCTAACACAAAATATGTGCTCATGAGGCCGGCCACATCAGGAAATTGATTGTGTTAACTGAGGGTTACCAAGTGCTCTGGATCAGTCAGGACCACTTTCAAATTCACTGATGCATCAAGGGAGCAGACTAGCTAATGTCAAAGATCCGTAACTCCGACCTACTCCGGACCACTCAATCCAACTCCGGCACCTCCTACATCAGAGTTCGTTGGAACCCATTGGACCCTCGGCAAACATCTCGGAGTTGACAGGACCTAGCCAGAGGTTCGGCTAGATATGTTTCAGAGTTACCAGGAAGATATGTGAGCGCATCTTTGCCCATAGGTAATTTATGTCAGGCTTCTGTTTTTCATCTCCCTTAGTCGTATTCCACACTCCTGGACTTCAGCTGAGGTGAGTCCTTTATTTACTTCATTTCCTACATATCTAATGTGCATGCAGTGGGCAAACTCCTGCCCTTTACATAGAGTTTTGACAGCTAATACTTCGCATCCTGTTGAATCCGCTTTCGGAACATCACCTTGGTCGTAGGGTCGGCCATGCTGTGAGCCGCGCTTTGGATGCTTTGTGGACGGGCCGAAGTGCCCTCCAACTTTACATCGTATGTTATGACCAGATGGGCAAACATCATCTTAAGCACAGTCGCAGCAAAGAAACGACCGGGGCTAATGAGGGGGGGGGGGGGAGACACCAGGAATGTGAACAGAGATGGGGGGGGGGGCACAAAACCACGC
>JBBPKD010000540.1:0-18037 GCA_038089075.1 Singerocomus inundabilis
TATCTAATCTACTGTATAGTAGTGCCTTATCTAATTTTAGTAAAGCGGCCAATAGGGGCCTTTGCTACAATGTAATTCTACATAACTGTAGCTAGTGAATGGCAGCTAAATAGTGCCAGTTCAACAAGATCGATCGTCCATCGTTCGTGGCGAGAACCAGTATTTGCGACAGTGGGCTGCGGTGAACCCACAGAGTAAATGGAAGAACTCGAAGCCCATCCTTGTCGCCCCACTGGGAGGCAGCCCAGACCCTGCCAATCATCCACTTTAACCTGACTTGGTACACCAACGATTCTTTATCACGGAACAAGGGCTAGTTTAGAGACACATCACAGCACGTTGCCCAGTAGACGAATCAGATCACGCTCTCATCACAGAAGAGAAGCTTGCCGGCGACATCATGCGCAACAACTATCTACAACCCTCGACGACCCATGCGAGGCGGCATCCGAACCCGGTAAAATACTTGATTGAAAACGAAAACAGAATCAAGGAGAGCACGGTCTACGTTTCCAACGCTGGTCAGGCTTTAATGGCTCTGGGCAGACGCCGTGGCCCCATTCGGAATCCCGAACGAACCCTTTCGACTTCTATACGCTTCCTCGTATAGGTCCCTCAGCAAGTCGAGCTCATCGATCGTCTTCTTGGGGGCTTTATCCCGAACGATCCCCAGCAGCGCCTTGTGTGACACGGTATACACCCGCTGTTCAGGGAGCTGAGCTTCAGACAAGTTCACTGTGACGCTCCGACGCGTCTCGGTGATGAACTGTTCGCGAGAAACCTTGTACATTCCCTCCTTTGTTTCTGCCTCATCGTCGGAATCATACCCCATCTCCTGCATAATGTTGCGAATGTGCTGATCAGCCTTGGACCGAACGATGAACGTGGGGATCTGGAAACGGCGGCAGTTTGCCAAAATCGCTTGGTCCGTCATAGTGAAACGGTTGTTGACGAGGACGAGGACGCAGTCAAACACATAGAGCCCTTGGGAATTGAAGTACTGCCAGTCAGGAACCTTTAGTGTTCCTGATCCCGGAATGTCGTACCAAGCGAACTGGTCAGCGTGATTGGGATCGGGGTATCGGCCAATCTCCAAGGTGGTTTCGACGATGCCAGTTGGGGCTGCATTGGGGTCTTGGTTGCCCATGCCGCAGAGGGCATTGATCAAGGATGATTTACCACTGCCAGCGATTCCGGCAACGGCAAAGTGGAAGACTCCATCCTTGTACTGAATCTTTGCCTTTGCAGCTCGAAGCTCGTCGGCAGTGGGCATCACCACAGGCTGAATACCTTTCTTCAGCTGGCTTTCCACCTCTTCCTGCTCCGCTTTAGCCTTTCTCGCCTGCTCAGCCGCTTGTCGGGCAGCCTCCTCTGCGGCAAGCTTCTCGTCTCTGATCTTCTTCATTTCCGCCTCTCTTGCCTTTTGGCGTCGATTTTCCTCTTCCTGGGCGGCAATGGCTGCCCTCCTCGTGGTCTCTTCGGCGGCCCTAGTGCGTTCTCGTTCCGCTTCCAATTCTCTCTTCATTTTCTCCTGACGCTCGCGTTCCTCGCGAGCCCGCGCCTCCGCCTGCTCCCGAGCGAGCTGAGCTGCACGGGCAGCGGCCTGTGCTTCCCGACGGATACGCTCTTCTTCTTCCTGTGCGGCCCTCGCCGCAGCAAGTTGCGCCTCGCGCTCTCTTTGCCTCTGTGCTTCCGCCTCGCGGGCTGCTCGCTCTGCAGCCTCTTGGATTTGTCGAGCGGCCTCTTGCGCCCTCCGCAGCTGCTCCTCTGCCTGTCGACGGGCTTCTTCCGCTGCCCGTCGCGCCTGTTCGATCGCAGCCCAATCTGGCTCCCAGTGGCTATGACTTCCTCCCATGAGCTGGCTATTGGAGGAGGAGGATGGGGATGTGAGGAAGATGTGGTCGGCGTGCAAGGACGACCGCTGTGTCCTTTTTCTGTTGGAAGGGTGTTTGTGTGGCGTGCGGAGGCCATGAGGACAAAGTGCTTCGCCTGGATCTCGTTCAGAACATGGTCATTAAAGGCGTTTCGGCATTGGTGCCAGTACCAGGCTGCGATCGGAACAAGGCGTCAACATTCGCGGCGAGATTGGATTTCACTGTGTGTACTAGGACTCGTCAGAGCCATGTTCAGTGGGGTCAGCGAGGCGTTGTCACTACATTGGCCACGCACTTGATCGGACTCTTGGGCTCGAAGACCTACAGAGGTGGGCGCAGGCTTGATCAGTGTATATATGTCTCCCGTATCCGGCCCAGGTACAAACAGTTCCACTCTGTTATAGCCTCACTAGATACTCTGCTCGTATCATCGTTATTGGTGTCTATTACAACGACAGAGCAAGATGGTCTGAATGTTCCGGGAATGCATCGACGAGGCGCGTGTTGTGCGGTGTCCAAACGAGGACAGCTGCGGCGCATCTCTTCTTTGATACTACAGGATGTGCTTTACATACGTACATGGCGTTCCGAGATATCCTCGGTGAGATTGCATGGATTCCTCGTCTCGAATGTTGCCTTGGCTCGCACGTCGATGTCAGTTGGATGAGTGACGCCTCCCATCAAAAAAGTAACCAAGTCGACAAGCCATCAAGACTCGGACGAGATCAGTGACATGTCGATTGCCAGCCTCAAAGCCAAAGAGTCCACTCGGGTGATGAACATGATGAGACTGTCGACCCAAATGCAGTTGGGCTAATTTGCCTGTTCCGAACTAGCGAGCAAGGCGGGCCAACTCAGTTCCATTCGTGTCGACCATCAGAATGTCCTCCACGACGACGATTGCTCGCTCCTCACCGTCCTCGTCTCCACCCAAAAAACATCTCAAGGGTGGCAAAAAGACGCCCAGGGGACAGAGAGGGATACGACCCCGTCACAAGCGACAGAACAATAACAACCCTAAACACGATCCCCTTGTGCACCGTCTGAATCTGCCTTGTTCACCGTCCACAACGTTGCTTGAGAGGATCGGAGGGTCCGCAGAGGATGAGGCAACTCTAATGGATGCGGCTCAGATCGATGGCGAGTGCCGGTCTGAAGAGATGGAGGTATCCACACCGCACTTTTACACCCCAGAACCAGGCGAAGTCGAGCGATTTTTAGAGTCAGTGATTGGCGGCGTGTCTCCAGCAGGACCGGAACCCTCTGACGTTGTCCACACGTGTTCGGTATGTGTGCTTATATTCCTGGCCTCGCGCACTACACGCCGCTTTTATTGACAATGACGCCCATGCCGCACCCATCAAGGGCAACAAGCCCACTTTGGCACTCGAAACCCACCACCTCGTCGTGAATCCACATTCTCGGGTCAGCGTGGAAGATCCATCCAGCTCTGTGCCGTATTCGCCCACACAGACCGCCGTGAATAGCGCCGACTTCACTGTGGACACCCATTATCAGCAACCAAGTCCACCGATGACCCCATATCCTGCCACTACCATTGAGGCGTGCAGACAATACCTCGCTCCCGTCCTTGTTGCCTCTGCACAAGCAAGGGGCCCCGGAAAACGCCTAGACTCGGAGCAGTGTCTCGGATTGTTGTCCGAAGAGCAATGCAGGGGCTTCTTTCGGCAGGCCAAAGAGATGAGACGCCAACTCTCGTCTCTCGTGTCACAGCAGACGCCCGTCCATCAGGGTCAGAGTGGTGCTTTGAAACGCGACAGAGGCGATGAGGTGGATGCTTGGGTTCGGGACACGCGTACCAGGTTCAGTTCCACGAACACGGTCATATCAGACGTGTCGTCGAGGAGGGACAGTGACATCACGTTGATAGATTTCCCCGAGGGTCGATTGCCGCCCACAGCACCGCGTGCGATGCTGCAGGCTTCCCAGGCTGTCGTGTCCACAGGCACCAATGGTGTCCACCACGGAGCGCCCTACGAGCACCCCTCTCCCACGACTCAAGACCACCCAAAACCAGCGATAAAACTCGTTCGCCAGACCCTCGACATGTTTCCAGCACTCAGACCAATGACAGAGATGGGCGCGTCAGCGGGTGATCAGATCCCTCCAGCTCACTCGTCATCGAGCCTTGCCGACTTTGTGTCACGTCTGCCAACTCAGCCTGGCGTATGGTTCAGACAGTTGGGAAGGCAACACGCAGAGATCGTCGACGTCGACATGGACGTGAGCGACGAGATGTTCTACGCGTCTGGACAGCGGTACGTGTCCCTCCTCGTCGCGGTCCGCATTGTGCTCATACATCGTTCCAGCCAGCCGTGCAGACTACGGATGCACGTCCGCCTCTGCTCAGTTCCTGTGGATACCCTCACAGGACACGACAGCGACGACGCACCCGCTTCGCTCGAGGACGTCGAGCGCGCCGTCGAACGCCACTCGCTCCACTGGCCCCAGAAAGGCAAGTTGGTCGTCCAGGTCAACCCAGAGTCGGAGCGAAGCAAGACCTGGCTACCTTATTCCTTGGTGAGTCCTCGTGTATCCGTCGACGCTGGCGTACTGACACCTCGCCTGCGCTTATTAGGCGTCAGATCCACTGGACGTCACGTCGTGTATGCGTCCCGGAAAGAACACGTTTCGATTCATCCAGCTGTCTGATCTATCCGAGTATACGTTTGTACTAGTCGCATCACCACCGCCGCCTGAAGAGGCGTGGCGAAGTTGGGACTGGTCGTCCTTGGTCGACGAGCGTCCGCACACGCACGCCTTGGTATCGTCGCCGTCGATGGACAATCCTATGAACGACCTCTCAGAGTTTACAAACATTGCTGTCGTTCGATCATGATTCTCTTTTCTTGGTCTGTGTTTTTTTTTTTCTTTTCGGCGTCGTTACCTTTTTAGATTATACGATATGTCATGCATGTGTATGGACATTGGATTTGTACTCGATGCGTACAATACTGTATAGTACTTGCCCCGCGTACGCGCAACAGCGCGACACCCTACGAAGCCATGACCACAGACCTTGGCTGTGCAGGACTGATGCTCATCCCGCCAAACGACTCCCCCAGGCCGTCCGCGTCCGCACTCGACTCCTGGGCAGCCCTAGGTATGTCCAGTCCACCAGAGACCGAGGCGGCAGGGCGTGGGCTCACAACCTGCATGCCCACCCCGCCCTCTCCACGTTCTTCATCGCTCTCCTCTTCCTCGTCACTGTCCTCGTCGCTCCCGATCGCGACGGACGCCCACTCCCTATAGACCCCCTGTATATACGCACCCGAGCGCGGCAGCCTGTATGGATCAAAGGGAAAAAACGTGTGCAGCTCCGCCGACGCGAGCGATCCAGGTCCTGGTCCGGGTCCTGGTCCTGCGCTCGGCGTGTATTCGGACCGCCGGTTCGCTTCGATGATGGAATGGCAATACACAAAATCAGTCGCTTGTGCGACGCGCGCAAACTGCATCACGACGCCGGGCGCACAGACCTGGGGGGGGGGGTTCACACATGCCCACGTGAGTCCATGGAACGAGTCGAAACGAAACGATGGGGGTGGACGGACGAACGGACGAACCTTGAGCGGGTTCAGCGGCGAGGTGATCACGCGTTGTATCACGTCCAACGCGCTCATCCACTTCTTCTTCTTCCGCCCTGAATACCCCTCCACCTCGTCCAGCGTCTCTTCGAGATCCCGCCACCGGAAGCAAAAGATGAGAAAGACGGCTTGTGCGATGGCGTAGAACACGCTGTGGTGCGCGATGCTGGGATATGCTTGGCCGGCCTGGAGGATAGTCTCGTATGCGTCCAGGTGACCCTGCAAGAACGTGCACAGGACGGTCACCATGCTGCGTGCGCTCTCGCGATGGACAAACTGAGCACGGCTGACAAAGGAGGCGATGTAGCTTGCCGCAGCGGCACGCGTCACGGTGGGTACGTCGTTATCGAGAAGTGCCTTTTCGACGAGTAGACCTTGGAAGAGGTCGCTCCATTCGGGGTCGAGGGAGGAATACCAAAAAACGAGGAATTGGGTATACCGGGATTTAAACGTGCGGATGATGGCGCGGTCGAATATGGCCAAGAGGGTATGGAACTGTGTGGTACGCATCGCGTGTACAGATTCTGGGGAAGGCGGGCGAGGCATGTCTAGTTGTGCAGCAGGGCTACCTGGGTAAGCCGTGAGTGGGCTGGATGCTTGAGTGGCGTCGTGAAACCGATCAAAGTGATCGAATATCAGTTTGAGGATGCAGTCGAGTTTGCTGACCATTTCTTGCATGTGTCGTACGTTGGGTGGTAGATCGGGCTCCTCATCACTCCCAGAACCACCGTCAGACGACACATCCGTCGAGACATCGGAATCGACATCGCCATCGTCATCTTCCGCATCCGAGTCTGCATCCGCACATTCTTGACCAATGACGACGTCAAATGGATCAAATTCAAACAACTCGTCATTCTCTGATGTGTCGTCCTGTTCGAGTTCTTCCAACTCGACTTGAATCTCGACCTGATAAAACGCTGAGCAGGGTGATGCAGCGTCATCTGAGAGTCGTACGCACGTCTATTTGAAGAGCGCGATCGATGATGAGCGCAAGTATTCGATCTGCCAACTCGGAGCAGTACTCGGTGATCCGTAATAGGTTGCGTATGTACGTGACTTGTATGACTTGCGACTGCCGCTTATGAGGAAAATTCCGCACGAGAAGAGGTTGCAAGGTGGAGGGGAGGGTGGGTATGAGGGACAAGAGGTGACGGAGGAGGTGATGCAAGCGGTCATACACGACACCGCGCGTCAGTGGGCTCGAGGAGCTTTCTGGGCCACCTGCATTGAGGGCTCGCAACCCGGATTCTAGACATACGAGCGGATCACGTCGGGTTCGATCAGTCTCGACGACGACGATAATGACGACGTACGGAAAGTCAAACCCTGGGTGATCTTGCTGAGAACGAGAGAGAGGTATTCTGGCCTGGCGCTCAGGAGCATGCCGGTGAAAACAGTGTATGAATTTACGAAGGCGGCGTCCATCGTTGTCCATGGTAGGCCGACAATGGCCTCGACCAGTGATGCGTGGCGCTTTTCCAATCGGGAGAGCACATGCGAGAGCGCAAGGATCCAGAGTCGTAATTGGGACGATGATGTCGCATTGTCGCCTACTTTTCTTGGGTCGAATTGGGCGACGAGGTCATCAAAGTCTTTGCTCTGACCCTGCAGAGGAGATCAGTAGAGTCACACGAGCACATGAGGATACCCACGTCGAGTTTCTCTTGCAATGCCTTGTTGATAAATGCGATAAACATGTCCCGTTTGAACTTTTCGCCCTGTCTGACGCGGGAATTGGTCGCTATTGGACGCTGTTGGAGCGACAGCAATTGGACGACGTCGAGTCCCGTCGGTTTAGCTGGAGACGATTTTGGACCCTTTTCGAGGGTGATTTTTGTAGACTGTTCCATGTATCTTGTCGTCGGGTTGTATGGGCCTGACTTGGGCGTGCGCTGGTTGAACTGCGAGTGCGTCGAGTGGGGGTCCATCTCGACCTGACTCAAGGCTCACTCGGAGGCGAGGGTATCCAAGTGATATGTAAGTCCATATTTGGTATTAACATGTTAATTCGATTCGCTCGTTCTCTTCACTCCCATTGACGATGTTGACCTCGCCGTTCTCGGCTGCACACAAGTCCTATGTCAGGTCGCTCTACCGGCGCATGTTGAAGAATGAGTTGGACTGGGTCGTTCGCAGAGACATTTGGCGTGGAAGGGCCATGCTGATCAGAGCAGAGTTTGAGCGCAACCGGTGAGTCCTCTCTCTCCTCGTCCTCTCTGCATACGAACCCGCGCCTCCCAGTGATGTGCACGATCCGAGAGCATTAGCAGAGATTTTCCAGAAAGCAGAGGCCGAGTTGGCTGCCAACTTGCACCCCGACCCGTACATTGGTGCGTCCTCTCTGACATGGTTCCCTCCCCTTCCCAGAGCTCACCTATGCTATGCCACTCTAGTGCCATCCATGCCAGGTGGTACCAAGTGGTATGTACGACTCTTTTTTCGCGTTTGCTTGGTCACTGAACGCTTGCCACGTCCAGGGAGAGGAATGTTCCGGTGAGCTCCGAGGAGTGGCACGTTTTGATGACGTGTTTGACGGTGTCCATCAGCCAACTATCGCACCTATATACGACCATGTTGCTGCTGGCCATCACTAACACATGTCTTGTTCCACGGTTGAACTGTACAGAATTGGGACTTGCCACTACAGCAAGTTTTTTTTTTTCCCACAACCATGATTTGGCTCGGTGCCGTGTCTGCTTGGCTGACGTTCGGTTCTAATGCGAAATACCTCGGCCGTCAGAGGTAGGCGGTAGCAATACTTGCGCCAAGGATGAGATTAAATCGGATCAACACTCACTGACCAACGTTCAGTGAATGTATTCCAAGCAGCGACGTGATGTCACGGTTCGGTCGTCAGTCAACGTTGGTCTCTGCATCGGATCTTGACGCGTGCACTGCACTTTTTTTTTTTGCGTGCAATCCGTTGTGAGGGGATGCCCGACAGCGGGTCTTGTCAGCAACGTGCGAGATATGAGTCACGTGCATCCCCCAAATCGCTGCTCATAGCCGGTGTGGTAGAGTCGATTAGTGCCGCGTTCCGGGTCTCCTCTTCCCTCTCCTCCTCCTCCCGTCTGCCAGTGTGACGGATGAACTACCTGCGCGGTGCAGTCAGCGCCATCAGCGCGCCATACCAGTACTACAAGGATATCAATCCTTCTACGCTCACCGGTGCCATCGATGTCATCGTCATACGCAGACCGACCGACGACGGAGACATCGCATTCGCATGTTCTCCCTTCCATGTGCGCTTTGGAAAACTACAGGTTCTCCGTCCTGCAGAGAAGAAGGTGCGTACACGGTCCTCGTCATACCAGACTACGACCCCAATGCACTATACGACCAGGTCAACGTCTCCGTCAACGGCACCCCGATTCCGTTCAGCATGAAGATCGGCGATGCCGGTGAAGCGTTCTTTGTCTTTGAAACGGAAGAGGACGTCCCAGAAGACCTCGTCACGAGTCCAATACTCACAGCGACCAAAGCGCCGTCCCAGGACGACATCCCGCCCGTTGTTCTCGGCAAATCCCCACCCGTGCCGCCAGCCGCCGCCCCAAAGATGTCAGAGCCAGAGTTCCTAGACCTGGACGCCAACGACCGCGTATCCGCTCTCCCAGAGCGCAGACAGTCATATTCAGCACCACACACACCCCCGCTCGAGGTCAATTTTCCCCAGGCACCCGCAGTATCGCCCCCAGCAGTTCAGTACACTGATGGTGAGTGATGATATTACGTGTGTGATCTGTCACGAGCACTGACTCGTGACGGCACCGTCAAGACATGGCTCTCGACGTGGCTGGATACCATTCCCCCGCACCCGACAAGAGCGCGATGGTGTCGTCAGAATCACAGATTCAAGTCTCTTCCTCGAGCTCGAGTGCTGACCAGCGAATACTCTTCCCGCCGTCAAAGCCGAGCACGCCATCTCATCTCCAAACATCCTTTCCCGCCCGTCGTGCAGTTTCCGAGTCACCCGATGACCTCACTTCGAAACACGATGCCCTCACTGCCGAGGGAGGAGCTTCACTCCCGATGCAGGAATACTCTTGGGAATGGGGGGCATTTCCACAGCCTTCTCCGCATCAAGGCCACTTTACCCCATCGGTACTCAAGGGCAAGGGTGATGACACGCGTCCAGAGGTCGACGAGGACGAGCTCGTACTCAAGCGCAGTCGCAGTGTACCACCAGAACTGGAAGCAAGTCCACATATAATCCGATCACCTCTCCCACACGTCGATGACCGCGACGACGAACCGACTGCACCAGCTGGTCATGATGAGTACAAGGACGAAACGTTGTTTGGGTCGAGTGGACGCCTAACGGCACGGCACGATGACCAGACTAAATTTCAGATTTGGCTCAACGGCACCCCGGCCGAATTTGAGCTCAGTCTCGTGGCTTCGCGCGATGCCCTCGGCGATCGTGATCAAGTGGAATGGGCGCGTACGTTCGACGAGGGGATCATCGGGTATGCACAATTGATGGCGGACGGGGGTCTGGTTCAGGACGAACGACTCGTGATGCGGTGGACTGACAAACGATATATCACACGAGAAGATCGTTCGCCGTTGATGGATGCATTGCAACTGTGGGTATCCACAGCCAGGGAGGATCGTCTCGCTGCATTGTCGACCCCGCCATTATCACCTTTATCAGTTCATCCTTTGCAGACGGAGCCAGAACCGCTCTCGTCTTCCGATGAACTTGAGGAGCCGAAACGGGCAAATTCAGAACTATCTGGGGTGGTGTCGACACGCAAGACCACATCATCTAGCTGGGTAAGGTGGTGGAGTCGAAGCCGAGATATTCCCACTTTGGAACGACCCGTTTTGAGCAAGGCCGACACTATGCCACTAGATCAGGTCGATAGTCGTGCTTATCGTTGGACTGAGGCGTGCTCACGTCCATCTTACAGAAACTCGGCAAACCTGTCAATAGCCTCTCTGGCTTACCTCCTCCGTCTGCGTCTGCTCCAGAAACCACGCCCATAGCTGGCCCATCGCCCACAATGCAGCCTGTTCCCAATCCCACGACGATAAAGGAGACAAAGTATGTAAAGACCCTGTGGTTATCGTCGGACCAACTCGTCAGTTTGAACGCTGCGTGATCGTTGACGACACTCATACCGTTGATTTTACAACAGAAATCCCTGAACCTGAAACCCGGCGCCAACACAATCACATTTTCACTCTCTACGACCGGGGCACCGGGATGTGCAGCACGCATATTTGTTTGGGATTCGACAGACCATGTCGTCGTCTCGGATATCGACGGAACGATAACCAAGTTCGTCCATTCTCTTTGTCGTGTGGATCTTTGAGCGTTGAGGTTGCTCGTTGCACGTACAGGTCTGATGGTCTTGGACACCTACTCACGATGATAGGGCGGGACTGGACGCACCTTGGGGTGGCGAAGCTGTACACCGATATTACTCGAAACGGGTACAAGATCATGTACCTCACGTCTCGTGCCATTGGTCAAGCGGACTCGACGAGAGACTACCTGAAAGGCGTGAAGCAGAACGATTACCAGCTCCCCGAAGGCCCTGTCATCATGAGTCCGGACAGACTGATGGCGTCCCTTCATCGGTGCGTTTTTTTCACCCCACACATCGTTCCGCTGGGGGCAATGATGATGATGAACCCTCGAACAGCGAAGTCATCATGCGGAAACCCGAGGTATTCAAGATGGCTTGTCTTCGAGATATCCAAAGACTCTTTGGCGAAGGTCCACGGACCCCGTTTTACGCTGGTTTTGGAAACCGGATCACGGATGCGCTGTCGTATCGGAGTGTCAACATACCCAGTGCGCGAATATTTACGATCGATCCAAGTGGTGAGGTCAAGATGGAGCTCCTGGAGTTGGCAGGGTATAAATCCTCGTGAGTCGTCGTCTGGTTCAATGACGCTCTTTCCATGTCCAACTCCCTGGTTGCTATTTCCTAGGTATATTCACATGACCGACCTTGTCGATCAAATGTTCCCTCCGGTCCATCGTAGATGGTTACCCGATTATACTGATTTCAACTACTGGCGACAACCCATGCAAGAGTTTCCTTTGCCGGATTTGGCCCCGCCTTCCCCCGCGTTGAGTGCACGCTCAGACACGTCCTCTCAGAGTGCTCTCGCTCGTCTACGTAATTTCGGGCTAGTCGGAAACAGACAATCTACACAACCAAAGCCGCATTTCTCGCCTCCAGAAACTGGCCCTGGTGGATCGGATAGCGGTGGACGCCGGAGTATTCACTTGCGGCAGATGTCCTCGTTTGAGCGGTTGGGCAGTCGATTGGTGGCGCTGACGCAGACATCGACATCGACGTATGGTGCTGACGATAGTGGGAGTGGGAGTGGAAGCTTGAGCTTTCCTTCGCGGTCGTCGGGGTCGGGGTCGGGGTCGGGGTCGGTGTCCTCGACGTGTCTGGATTCGGAAGATGAGGGCGATGTTGGGGAGGACGGGGAGTTGAAACGACGAAGACGGCCACGGAGCACGAGTATGTCGAGCATGCCTGGATCGTTGGATGATATGCATTTCGGGTTGGAGGACGACGAGGGGGAAAGGGAGGAAGGGGGAGGAGAAGGGGAGGAAGAGAGGTATACGTATGAGGGTGAGAACGAGGAGGAGGCTGCGGAGGAGGCGTTTGACGAAGATTTTCTGGCGACGGGTGAGATGCGGAACGTGCCGTTCTTGTGAATGTCTCTTTTTTTTTTTTTCTTTGGGGACGGTGGGGGAGCGTCAAGCTGTATTGTTCGTCGTCGTCGTTGTGAACAGGACGGGCGGTGGGTGTATGGTAGTACTTGTTGGGCGGGTGCTGAGAGCAGACGATCATGGATGACAGTGATGATCAGACAGTTGGACTAGGGCACCATCATCGAGCAGCCATATTCTTTCACAGCAGTCGTCTTGTAAAGTTTGGAGAGCACACGGACGAGTCCCAAAGTCAGGGGTATCTTGAGCACGGCATGTCCGTTCGTCATTCTGGGGGCAGTGTAGGGAAATAGGTATTCAGGCACTATCTGTACCTAGCTGTATGACTCAAGTCATTGGCGTGCGACTTGGAAGTCTTCGATAGAAGATGCAAGCTGTGAGTGATAAGATAAGCTATGTCTATGATCCCACGCTAGCCGACAACCGCCATTATCGATATCATCGAACATTGGTATTGGTATGATCATGATCGAAGCCTGGGCCACCAGCCGCAGGACGCCGTTGGCT
Organism: Singerocomus inundabilis; assembly: GCA_038089075.1. Classification (NCBI taxonomy): domain Eukaryota; kingdom Fungi; phylum Basidiomycota; class Agaricomycetes; order Boletales; family Boletaceae; genus Singerocomus; species Singerocomus inundabilis. The sequence continues at coordinate 12,693 of JBBPKD010000540.1, forward strand.
GGGATAGGCGCCATGGACTTGGAATGCTGTCTATAGTATGATGCGTAGATAAGGAGCGTCGTGGCTCGATGCGTGCTGAAACTGTTAGTTGGGTGTCATCATCGGCATCCGATGCTACACTGGAAGGTCCTGGTGGATACACGGTCTGTGCCAGCGCTGGTGCTGTTGGCGGTCGACCTGAGCTGTGATGCTGGAATGTTGCGTTATGGAGAGTGAGTCCGGCTTTTTATTTCCTGGTTGGCAGTGGTCGGTGCTAGGTTTCTACCGGACGCTAGACGACGCTGAAAAAAGGTCTTTGCATGGTTGTGGTATTCGTCCTGTCCTGATAAGGCCGTTTCTAGTTACACTGCCCTGTTACTGGGATAGGAGTGCCAAGGTGAGGTGATAGTTATTTTGGGCCTGGAAACTTCCTGTAGAGTGATACGTAATCCCCAGATCTCACGACCTCTTCCTTGTACTCCCAACCTCCAAGTTGGCAGCCCACCTGAGTGAGTCCTTTCTTTCATGCTGTCTGAGTCGGATAATCCTGTGTGCTGAGCAGTGTCGCCCCACAGCGACCCTACTATAAGAGAGTTGACATCGGGTTGGAACATTTCTTGATTCATCTCCTCGAGCCTTTGCAGCTGCACTATTCAGTGAATCCTAAAGTGGTTTTGACTGGTCCAGAGCACTCGGTAGCACTCAGAAGCACTCGGTTCACACAACCGATTTTCTGAAGCCACCCCACACCGCCTTCGATCGTTTACATCTTTTAACGATTACCCCGCGCACGTTTCGATCGACACACTCTGCAGACGATGTACACCCCTCAAGTGGACGTTTCAAACATGTTCAATGGGGATCGTTCCATGTTCATCCCTCCATTCCTGTTCGACAAGCCGCCCCGCTTTTCGTTCGATACGTCGGGTGTCCTAGGTCTGTTGGGCGGGGACGATGCCGTCTCCGCTATGACTGCTGTTCACGTCTACGGAAACAGACGTTGGTTGGGTTGGTACAACACCCCGGGATCATTCCAGATCGCCAAGCGACTCCACGCATTCACCAAATCTGCCACCCTATCCAGCATTTTCAGCACCCAGAAGCCTCTCTCCAAGAATGTCCACACAGATCCGATGGCCTTGTTTGATCTAGACAGCTACAAAGGGCCCAAGTTCCAGGCGGCTCACTCGGGCACCGTCATCGAGGAGACGAGCTACCTGGCCGCACTCTTCTTGAAGGAATGTGCTGCTTGGAATGCGGATGGGAAAGTCGTTCCTGGGAGAAAGACGCAGCCGATCAGAATCACGATCGTTGATCTCGGTCAGGCCCCTGCCTCCGAGATGCGCCCCGCGTCTCGTAGCGCCTCTACACTCCTCCTTGCCTGTGTTCCTATTGCTACCAGCGTTGGGACCTGTGTTGTGAGTGCGCTTTTCGAGGACTGGTACGCGTCTGCGTTGATCCTCTTGGGCATCGTCGCGAGTGGTGTATCCTGCTTCGTCCTCGGTTCGGGAGACCTTGTGTTCACCCACCCCGAGCCCGCCAAGGGGTCGCCTGCAGGCGACGGCATCCTTGGCTCAGACAAGGAGTTCGTCCTGTTGAAAGGGACAGAGGGTGCCGTCAACTCCATCACCCGCGGCGATTTTTCCCTCCGCTTCTCCAGCGGGGACCACCATGTCCTCGTCCGATGCTGCTCCCTCCTCTTCTCCGTCCAGTGCATCGCCCAGCTCCTCCTCATCCCGCAGGCATCGCTCTTTGGCCAGCTCATGTTCCTCGGCTCGCTGTGTGTCTCTGCGCTGTACAATGCGCGTCTAGCCTCGCTGGACAAGGAACAGCTCCACCGGAAGCTCCTGGTCGAGAAGGTGCTCGAGTGTCCGCCGCTGACCAAGTACACGCTCGGCACACGCACGACCGCGGTGGTGTTCATGCTGCTGGTCCTACAGCCACACGACCCGGGCCGGCTCCTCGACGCGCTGCTCCCCAACGACACCAGAGTCTGGACTCGGTGGAAGGAAACGATTTTAGCGCGGCTGCGTCACACGGACGATCGTTCGTTCCATCTGCCCGACAGTCTGGTCGGGCACGCGGACATGGACGGGTTTACGTCGCAGGAGAAGGAGTTGCTGACGCTGCTCTATGCGGACGCGCGGGCGGCGTACAATGGCTACAGGGACTATCTGCGTATCGATGCGCTGTAAATTGTTTCATTGTCACATGTATCCCTTTTGCCTGTCTTTTTTTTATTTCCCATATTTATTCGAGTGACCGTTTTTCATGCCGCTTTATGCAACCCGTTATTTCGATCACGTTTAACTCGAATGTAACGTTGGACAGTTTGGATCCTAGGTTCCATCTTGTGTACCACTTTGTCGAATATCATGGCGAATTCATCTCTCCCCCTGCCATTTTGCAACGTGGTTTACACGCCCAGCGGTCTCCAAAGTGGGCTGGAACCGGTATGAGCCAAAAGGGCTGCAAGTGCATAAATGCATCCAGTCCGGTTTTAAAGACGAGGATGAGTGTTGTTCAACTATATACGATGCACCTCCGAGTCCGACATGGTAGGTACTGCGAGTACATCGACCCCCTTCTGCCCTCCAATATCCTACTCAGTCCTCATCGATCACGTAGAAATATCCATCCATCCATCACCCAAGCATACCGGGCTGATCGCCAAATGTTGCATAACATTGCTCTAGGATGAGTCGACCTCGCTGTGTCCTGCGGGTAGCAAGAGCAGAAAAGAGGGACTGCAGGTTAGGACAAGGGGGGTAACCGCCCTTTGCTGGAAATGTGGTATGAGACAACACCAGCTCCTCTAACGCTGGTGCAAGGATCTGATCTGGACCTTGACCGCCGTCTCCATCCATGGTTTTCCGGGTCGTCGGGAGAGGTTACTGAGAGTAGGGTAGGAAGGTCTGATACATTATCTAGCAGTCAATCGATTTGAATAGATCGCAGATTTTGAAAAACATCCCAAAGTCTGCTTCCAAAAGGCCAACGAGAATTAGAATTCAGAGGCCAACAGTGTTTGAATATTGGCCAGTGGTATGCTGCTGTAAATGTTACTAACGAAACAACTTGAGTCAATAAGACAGCAGAGGCAATATGCAAAATGAATAATAACCAATAATGATTCTGATTCCCACAGGAAAGGGCTGTGGTGTTTGTTTTCAAATGCATAGAAAGAGAGCTGCACGAATGGCATAGACACTGAGCAAATTGTTAGACCGGGTGTCTGATCTCCGGACATGGTGTATCTTTCTTCAAGGAGCAGGCGCAAATCGTCAGCAGGGGGTTCATGTTCGTAATCACATTCTAGTATGACTTGTGTCTGTATGGAATACTTGAATAGAGTAGAAATGCAAAAATTGTTGGAACTGAACCCACGACTAAAAGACGAGAAAGATTCCAAGGTAAATTAATCTTCGTGCGAGTCTTGAATGTATTGTTACGAGAAAAGTCGTATGTTCCGGCCAGGGCATGATCAAGCGTAAGCTCCCTGAGCCTTTGCACATAGCTCAGCACGGAGAGGAATTTCTCTACATTCAGTTTAAAGCGATTAGGAACATAATGCAGCCTGAGCGTTGTCAATCCATTCAGCCTCAACAACGACTGTGGTACTGAACATTGTGTGAGCTCTAATGTACAGAGGGCTGGCATCATGGCGCTGAAGAGTACTCCGGACTATTAAGACAAAGAGAGATCACCAGAATTTGGAAGTGGGGAGCACACGAAGAGTGTTTGGAGAGGAGTGGAGTGATATGCGCGTCCAAGGTATAGAGACAGAGATCCTGGATGCGTTCTGTGTGGTTCAAAACTTCTTCATCAACTCCTGCCTCCAGATGTCATTGCACATGTCAGAGTTAATGCGACAGTAGACAGGAACAATTTCGTCAATGCGTATCTTTAATGGCGCCTTTTTCGATCTGGCCAATAACACGTCTGTCCAGCGCAGTGATCTCGTGGTGACATAAGACCAAAGGATAGGATAGTTCAGAGCAACATTACGCCAGTGGTGGCAGACATACGAAAAATTGGCCCAAGTGACATTGTCATACATGGAATACCCGTCAGTTTTGCATGCAGTCTTGGTGATAGTCGCGAATGCAGTGTAGGAATATAGTTGCCAGGGTCTCGGGCGGAATGTGAGAAATGGAGGAAATCATGGTATTAGAGTTGGATAAAACCAACTCTTCACCTGCTGGTCGCGTCATCTTCAGCCGTCGCTCGTGTGCCATATGTCGAACACAAATGGAAGCTATTATTCCTATGACCAGAAACAGAAGCGTTATACTGTGAGGGGGATTAGCAATTCATGTCATGACATTCATTTGACGGCAACTTGCAGGGTTCAAATTGTGGTGGTGTTGGTATAACGAGTTGTTCGTGTCCAGCACTCATGAAGCGGAGGTTGAAATAGTCACGAATGCACTAGTGCGCTGCCAATTCGCTCATTAGTCCTATGGACCTGTCTTGTTGGTAGGCACGGCGTATATCACTAGAAATATTACTTCAAGTAGTATTGCACAGGCCCAGCCTGAAGCCTTGAGCCGAGCCGCGAAGAGGTGTTCGGAGTCCCTGTGCCGACGTTTTCCAATTTTAGAGGTGAAATTCGAAGTCCGAAGGGTCAACCTGGCGTGGCAGTAGGTTTGATACCAAATTCGTTGAGCATTCATACCTTCAACACTGCAGGATGAACATATCAGAGTTAAGTAGGCTACTTGCATCCTTCTTTATCCGTTCTTTGAAGTTGCTCTGTATCATCTCTTACCAACCTATTCCATCTTCACTCAGGGACTACTAATATCTGCTTGTCGACGCGCTGTGATCGTCTGACCATCTGATTTCTCTTCCCTGTCCTTTTCCATGTCTCGTAACCACAAATGACTGATTTATGCAGTTCGACATTCATGTTGACTGAACCTTGCTCAAGTACATGCAGTCTTTCTTTTTTTTTCTTTTCATATGTCGTCGTGAGTGCATGTACTCTTTAGATCGTATCTTGGAACCCGTATTCCACTTCATTGAGAATGCTGATTGCGACCCCCTGTTGCTTCAACTACTATGGCGTATGTTTGCACAGCCCTGCTTGAGATTTGTGAAAATAAGCTCAAGTCAATTTTGGGCCAATGGGTCGAAGTGCGTGAACTCGACCTAGTTCCATTTCGAACACAACTAAGATTAATTTTTTGTGAATAGTAGACACAGAAGTAAAATCACTGTTACTGCTCGGCCAGAATTCTCCTCCACGGATCATCTTTCCACTCATCCTTATCGATCACATGGAAGTGATCGTCCATCCACCATCCAAGCATGCTGAACTTCCAGTGATGGTCAAAAGATGTACAACATGCCTCCAAGACAAG
>JBBPKD010000541.1:0-18029 GCA_038089075.1 Singerocomus inundabilis
TGAGTGCAGGCACAGCATGAACAACCAGGGGAGGAGAAGGCGGAGGTGAAGAGAAAGCACAAGGTGATCAATGAGGAGGAGACGGAGGTGCTCTGTTGTGAACTTACGAATATTACGACTTTATCTTATCTCCCTGGTCATGTGACCACTTCAACCCTTCACATCAATCACGCCCTCCCTTTCACATGATCACATCTTATCTTATCTCTCCCTCACCATTTCACACCTTCACTGATCACCCCTAACTCTTGATCATCACCTACAGGTTACCATGCCTCCTCCTCACCTCCCTTCCCTGATCTGATCAGTCATGACCCTGCAAGATTCTAGATGGATCTCTGCCACAATCCCCCCCTTGATCTTTCACACTTTGTGATCGATTTTCCATTCCTCCTTCTTGCCTTGTGGTGCGCTTCTAATCTTCATGCCATAGGCCTTACCTTTACATTGAGGCTTGCCTAGCTGCAACCTCATGGACTCTACCCTATACCCTACATAGCCTACATTAATGTCCATATACCCTAGACCCTCCTGTACTTGTATATAAGGGGTTATGAGTTGGCTGGTATCCCCCCAGCCTAATCCACTTGTTACCTCTCCTACCCTGCCTAGCAATAGGTGGCCTAGTGAAGTTAAGCCATAGCAAGTAGCAGAGTGTTATTCGCCCACCTGCCAGCAATGGTGCCTGGGAGTGAGACACTCCGGAGATAAAGCCACACTCCACCCTCTCCAGTCCAGCCAGCAAGTTCCAACTCGTATCCCAGTCAAGTCTTATCCCAGATCTTGCAGTACGCAATTCAGTCATTCAGTGTTTACTAATTTATTCCAGAAATTGAGGCATTGCGCCTTAAGGGTAGTTCCCTCCAGATAACTACGTGATTACCCAAGGGTATAGTATTGCCCAACTATGATTACACTGTCACACAGGTGCCAGCGTTAGGAGGGAGACAGGACATCGTTGCAAGAGTACGATTGTCATTATAGCATTGCAACAGTATGCTAGGAGCACCTTAGTGGATGCTAGTTTCCACCATCCGCCCTATCATCTTATCTCGCACCCCCATTTCTGCTGTCCAGCATTCTCCATACTGACATTCTAGGTTTAGCCCTGTAGCAAGATGCCGAGTCACCCGACAGGATCACAGAGTTCTAGGTTAGGCAGTGTTTCTCCTTTGCAGTCACAACATGCCCTGGAAGAAGGTCCGGTCGGAGGAGCCTGCTAGTAGGGCGGAGATGAGGGAGTGCGCGGCGCTGATTGCTGGGGCAATCAACAGCCACCGGGAGGCAGTCGCGGGCAAGCTGGAGTGCTTGATCCGCACAGTGGAGACCTTGGTGGACCTCAGGATCTTGGAGGTCTATCCGAATGATGAGAATGAGAGTGAAGAGGAGGCGAAGGGAGAAGTGGGGGATGACAAGGGCAAGGGCAGGGATGGAGAAGCGGAGGACGTGTCGGAGGACCTGTCCAAGGGAGTACGTAATGTACCAGTCCTGTACTAGTTACCTTTAATGTTAGCTTTCCTTGCTCTCGTTACATGTGGTAAGATCTGGGCTTCTCTGGATATCGGAGATGGAAGTCCAAGACAAGCTCTGATGCATGGTCTAACTCCATTGCAAGTAACCATGATGTTTCTTTGTTGGTCCCTTCGTACCTGGACCAACAGACCAGGTACAGGAGTTTGCAGTTCTTTCTTCAACAGTCTACCTTGGAGTTTAAGATCTCAGAGATCTCATACTCTGGCTCACCATCAACTTCAACTGGAGGCGGAGGTGGTTGTGCGTGATTAGGGATGATGTTTGGGTGAGTGGGTTCTAATTGAGAGACATGGAAGACTGGATGTACAGACTTCATGCTCTCTGGGAGGCAGAGGGTGAAGGAGAGTGCACCTACTTGTGCAATGATATCGAAGGATCCTAGGTTCTTTTCGGAGAGTTTCTTGGAGGGATGCATAGTACTAAAGTACTTGGCCTTGATGAAAACCTGATCACCAACTTTGAAGTCTGGTGCCGGAGTTCATTTAGTGTCTGCAGGACCTTGATAACATTGCTGGGCTAGGGCTATCTCCTCATGGAGGAGTTGGTGAAGGGAGTTGAGGTCAATGGAGTATTCTCGGGCTTGGGCGGAGGTCAGATTTCACTCAGGATATATGGCAATGTTGGGGTGATAACCCTTGTTAGCGAAGAATGGAGACACACCGGTGGTGGCATTTGGAGCATTGTTGTAAGTGAACTCCGTGAGGAGCAGGAGTTCAGACCAGTTGTCTTGCTGGTAGTTACAATATATGCAGAGGTATTGCTCGAATGTCTGGTTCATTTGTTCTGTTTGGCCATCACCCTCCAGGTGGTAGCCGGAGGTAAAGTGGAGGCAGATGTTGAGAGCCCTGCCTAGAGAGCGGAAGAAATGGGAGATGAACTCCAAGCCTCGATCAGAGGTGATGTGAGATGGGACTCTGTGCTTCGAAAAGACATGGAGGAGGAAAAGCTTGGCTAATTCTGGAGACGTTACCTTGTCATCGGTTGGGATGAAAATGCATTGCTTGGATAATCTATCCACAATGATGAGGACTGCAGTGTGACCGGAGGATGGAGGTAGTTGCTTGATGAAGTCCATGGAGATTGAATTCCATGGCTTTTTGGGAATTGGGAGTTGCTTGAGTAGCCCGTAGGGCTTGTGTCTTGGTACCTTGGCTTGAGTGCAGGCTGTACAGGATGCGACGTACTCTTTTATGAAGGTCCGGATACCTGGCCAGGTGTATTCTTGATGAATTAGCTCTAATGTCTTGTTTTGTCCAAAATGACCAGAGAGCGGATGGTCGTGTTTGTATCAGAGGACATGGAGGCGGAGATCATTGGCATCAGGGACGTAGATGCGATTGTTGAGGCATAGGAAGCCTTTGGAGTTGATCGACCAATGAGAGTCAGAGGGTTCGGAGGTGGACATGTGAAGGGAGGAGATGGGGTTGGAGGGAAGAGCGGAGAGGATATTGTTGTGCAGGGACTCGATGTCGAACAGCATACTGGCCCAGAGGACCAGAGCTGCTAAACAAGAAGCCCTGAGGGACAATGCGAGCTGCTCTTGGGTGAATACGGGGCGGAAATTCTGGGGGTTGATCAGAGCGTAGTCCCTATCCCCCTTTTTAGGATAAATGTCCCAGCATCTAGTGAGGGAATCGGGCTTTGCATCTAATTTTCCAGGACGGAAACGAATGACCATATTGAATTGGGAGAGGAACTCTGACCACCGGGCTTGGCGCCAAGTGAGGAGTTTGGAGGTAGCGAAGTACTTCAAGTTCTTATGATCTGTTACAACGTCGACCAGAGTTCTGGAGCCCTTGAGATAATGCCGCCAAGTCCGGAAGGACTCGAAGATGGCTAGCAGTTCCTTATCGTGGGTGTCGTAGTTCAGCTCCAAAGCGGAGAGGGTGTGGGAGAAGTAAGCCACTGGGCATACTTCATTGTCCAGGCAGCGGAGGGAAAGGATGCCAGTGATGGCATAATCGGAGGCATCAGTCTTGATGATTAGTGGGGCATTGGGGACCCAGTGTGTTGCGAATGCAAAGGAGCAAGCACTGCCTAACCCTATCTTCCATAGGTCCTGTTGGGCAACCTGGTACTTCTGTTATGGGGCGGAACCTAGAATGTCGGAGAGGAGAGTACTGGACAGCAGGAAGGGGAACATGGATAGAAGAGGGGGCAGATAACAAAGAGGACCCACTACAACGAGATCTCCTAGGGAACTATTGCATCCCTATAGTAGTGCTAGTACTCTTACAACTAGGCTCTGTCTTCCTCCTAATACCTAGCAGCTATCTGCAGGCATAATCATAGTCAGGCTGGTGGAGCCCTTGGGTGATCGCATAGTTATCTGGAGGGAACTACCCTTAAGGCACGGTGCCTTGTATACTGAAATAAATTAGTAAACTGGTAAAGACTGGTTTGTGTACTGCAAGTATCGGGGAGTTGATCTTGACACGGGATACAAGTTGGTTACTGATTGGACTGGAGGAGGTGGAGGTTGGCTTTATCTCTGGAGTGTCTCACTCCCAGGCACCATTACTGGCGGGTGGGCAAATAACACTCTGCTACTTGCAGCTTGAACTTCACTAGGCCACCTTGGGTAAGGCAGGGTAGGAGAGGTAACAAGTGGATTAGGCTGGGGGGACACCAGCCAACTCACAACCCCTTAAATACAGTACATGAGAGTGCACAGACCAGGCTGCGCATTGTCTAGGGTATACAGTAATTAATGTATGCTATGCTAAGGTAAAGGGTTGAGTTCATGAGGTAGCAGTGAGACTAACCTTGCTGTAAAGGTAAGGCAATGTGGTAAGAAGATCAGAAGCATATCACATTGCTAGAATGAAGGAATGGAAGATCGATCACAAGATGTGAAAGATCAGGGGAATGATTGTGGCAGAGATCCCATCAAGGATTCTGCTGTGTCATGACCGATCAATCAGGGAAGGTGGATATGAGGAAGGCATGATAGCCTTAAGGTGATGATCGAGGGATAGGGGTGATCGGTGATATCGTGAAGTGGTGAAGAGAGTGAAGATGTGAAAATGTGACAGGAGATGGAGTGATGATGTGAAGGGATGGAGTGGTCACATGATCAGGGAAAAAGATAGTCATGATTATTTGTAAGTTCACAACACAGTGGGTAAGGATGGGAGCAGAGGTGAAGGTGTCCTTAAGATGCTGGAATGCGGAGCAGCAGGCTTCATCAAAATTCCAAGGAGTACCCTTGCGGGTGAGGCAAGTGAGTGGGACAACAAGCCCGGAGTAATTGGCAATAAACTGCCGATAGAAATTAGCAAACCCGAGAAAAGACTGAACATCTCAGACTTTTCGAGGTTCAGACCAATCAACGATGGCCTTTACCTTGTCAGAGGACATGGTCAGTCCAGATGGGGAGAGTTGGTACCCAAGGTACTCAGTCGAGTCTGTGTGGAACTCGCACTTCTCAGGTTTGGCATATAGTCCATGCTTTCGGAGGCACTGGAGGACTTCCTGAACATGCTCTTTGTGTTTTGCGTGGTCCTCAGAGAAGATGAGGATGTCATTGAGGTACACGATGATGGAGATGTCGAGGAGATCTGTGAAGATTGAGTTTATAAACCACTGGAATGCCGCAGGGGCATTGATGAGACCAAATGGCATGACAAGCCATTTGTATGACTCATAGTGTGTGCAGAAGGATGTCTTCCACTCATCTCTATTGGCAATGCAGACCAGGTGGTATGTGTGCTGGAGATCGAGCTTGATATATATACGAGCGTGGCTAGGGGCATCAAGGAGGTCAGAGATGCAAGGGAGCAGGTAGCAGTCCTTCTTCATGATCTTGTTGAGTCTGTGGAAATCTACACAGAGGTGAAGGGAGCCGTCCTTCTTTCGAACAAAGAGAACAGGAGCAGCGTGAGTGGAGGAGGAAGGGCGGATGAAGCTGTTGGCAAGGTGTTCATCAAGAAATGTCCAAAGGGACTTAAGTTTGGAGGGTGAAAGGAAGTAGGTTGTGCCTATAGAAGGGGAAGCTCCTTCTTCCAGGTCAATCTTCAGATCAAAGTCGCAGTGTGGAGCAAGTTGGGATGCTTTGCTCTTACTGAATACATCTGTGAAATCATGATATTCTGGGGGAATCCTAGAGAGGTCGACTGGGTTGGAGTTAACGGAGGCAGAGCGGAGGTCGCTGTCGGGCGGTCGGAGTGTCATTGCGAACTGCACTGAGCCCTGGAGGCAACAGGTGAGTGTGAAGGTGGGTGCACTGATGAGTGTGATGGGTGGAGCCTTGCATTTGAAGAAATGCGGTGTATCGAAGGGGATGGAGTCAGCTGGAGGAGTGATGTCTGGAGGCTGCGGAGTTGAGCTCGGGGTTGCTGGCACGGGTGGTTCTGGTGCTTGGAACGAAATACTGCTTGAAACCCAGTCAATCAACAGATTGAAGCAGGTCAGCCAGTTGTGTCCCAAAACGATTGAACACAAGCCATCTAGCAGAGTGACGTAGAACATTGTCAGAGTGATATCACCAGAGGGAAAGTGGATGGAGAGGTTGAGGGCTTGAGTGATTGTGGAGTTGAAAGTTCTGTCAAACAAACAGAGAGAGAGCGGAGGGATGGAGTAGGTTGAAAATTCATGTTTATTCACAAAGTTTATATCTATAAAACAATCAGAGGATCCAGAGTCTATCAACGTGGGAAAGGAAGGGATGTCATATGATACAAGGGAGACGGAAGGCATGAGTGATCGTGGATCTGAGAGAGCAGATGCATTGAGACGGGTCTCCTTAGGTGCATAGGTGGATTCAACGCAACCTCCATTCTGTGCAGAGTCACAGAGGTCGCAGACTATTTTTTTGCCTTGGAGGAGGCCTCCAGTTTTGCTTCCAGAGTCTTGACTGCACGGCCCTTGGCTGCACGAGATGTTGACTTCGTGCACTCCTTGGCCTGATGTCCTGCTTGGCCACAGAACATGCACAGATTGTTGTTGAAGTGGCGTTTACGCTCAGCTGCTGTGAGCTTACCATCCTTTCCTAGCTTGGACGATAGGTCCAGCTTGGGAGGAGCAAAGGCTCCGGAGGATGTGGTGGAAGCCTTATTGGACTTCCCTTTGGACTCCTTAGAGGAGCCAAAGGCAGAGGTGTCGGAGTTGAAGGAAGGGGATTTGTCGGATGCCTTGGAAGGGTTGCTAGTGGCTTTTGCCTGACGGCTAATCTCCAACTTGCACTCCCAATAGTGGGCGTCGATGGAGTGGGCGAGTTGGCAGAGTTTGGAGAGTGTGGGGGGTTTGCCAACCCGAGAGATTTCATTCTTGATGCAGTCTGGGAGACCGTTGTAAAAGTGGTGCCAGAGGGCACCTTCGCCATAACCCTGAACTTGGGAGGCGATCCTATTGAACTCAACAACATACTTGTTGATCCTTTGACCATCCTTCATCGTCAGATGGTCGAGTTGGTGCTCCGCATCTCCAACAGGGTCATGCAGTCCGAAGTTTGTCTGTAGCTCCAGAATGAACTCCCTGAAATTGTCCATCCACAAGGGATGGAGTGCAGGGTCTTCCATTTGGAGGAGGTCTGGTTCAAACCATTCCAGAGCCATACCTTTTAGGTACAACTGGGCGAAAGTGACCTTGGCGCGATCGGAAGCGAAAGCTTTAGGACAGTCTTGGAAGTTGAGCTCACATTGAATAAGAAAGACCTGGAGTTTGTGGGGGTCTGTCCCATCAAACTGGTCCGGTTCTTGGACTTTGGTCCATTGTGAGGTTTTTGATTTCTTGTGAGAGGAGCAGGCGAGGGCTTGAATGGCACTGGCCAGACTGGCCAATGTATCTCGCGGTACTCGTTCCTCATCATCAGAGGAGTCGGGATTGAGGTCATCCTCTGGGAAGTCAGAGCCATCAGAGGGGTCTTCCTCTAGGCTCGTCCAGACCCCTGGGGTTGCCTTGGTTACTTGGTGTGTGAAAGGAAGGGTCTATGGGGGGTTCTTCATCATCATCTAACTTCTGTATACACGCTTGGGGAGTTGGGGATTGCGGAGGGACACGCATTGATGTGGAGGGAGCATTCCGACAAGCAGAGAAGCTGTGGAATTGTTCCATGAATTCGGGGCCTCAGCGATTGCTGCCAAAGGCGTGAAGGGGGTTGAATTGGAGAGAGGGTGAAGGATTGGTGATTGCTCTAGTGCGCGATCTGGTAACTCGAGCGAGGTTGGTAGTCATGAGTTTAGATCCAGTACAAAAGTGAGTTTGAATATACTGTTAAACTTGAGTCGGACGCTGCTCCGAGGGGAACTCTGAAGGTCTGGAGTTAAGGGGTTTGGATGGGACTTGGCTTCACCTTGTGTGGTGCACCTTTGCACAGGATCTGGTTGTCCCAAATTTACAGAGGATCAGAGGTCAGAGGTTAGAGGGGTAGTTAGGGAAGTCGATCAATGACTTAGAGAACAAGTGGGGAGAGCATCAGGTTAGATCGATATTCAAACTGAAGTATACAAGATGTAACTACGGAGTTTATATACAGAGGGACTCGGATGACTAAGTCCAGAGTCAGGTTACAGTATGTACCGGAGGGGTTGGAGGTAAGACTATGCCAGAGCGCAGCCTCGGAGCTGTGCTTCTAAGCGAGCACCAGTATCGGAGTTCTAACTAAGTGAGAAATGGAACATAAGGTAGGAGTAACGTATGAGAATGTAAAGGAACAGAGTCAAAGGAAATGAGTAAGTACAAGTCCGAAGCAGAGTAAGTACAGGGGAAACAGAGGAGAACAGACCAGAGGTATAACGGAGGTGGTATGGAGGTACCAGAGTTGACTTGAAATGCAGTATATGACAGATATCAGGGAAAGCGACTACCCTAAAGGAGGATACCCAATGCCAGATGAATGGATTACTGGCACCATTTATGAAGGTGAAACGATTGCTTCTTTTTTAGAAGGCTTAGGTTGGGCATTCCCTACTCAATCATATCATGAAACAATTCAAGCACTATTACATGAGAGAGGATTTGAGATCCTCAATAGGAATTACAATGAATACCAGGAAGTTGATGTGGAAATGCAGAGGATGGAGATAAGTGATATCTTCCCTTCAACACTACCATTTGCTGCCACCACAACCTCTTCTACTTATTTCACTACCCCTCCTCATCTAGAGGGAGAAGACTCGATTTACATTGTAGATCAAGAAAGCAAAGAAGAAGGTGAATTGGTTTTAGTTTGAAGGAACTATATGCAGGGAAGACTTTCCACTATCAGAGATGTTTCAACCATACATGCATGGAATGCAGCAATGGACTTGAAACAGAGGCAACACTTTTATGCCATGAATCCTTATTATCAGAACATGGCTAATTTGTTCAGAAGAGAATATGAAGCTCATGAACAACTGTTGCGGACATAAGGGAGCTACACTGCCTAACCCTAAACCACCATGTCCCATCAAGCGATCTGGTATTCTTGCTATGGGGCATAACCATGAATGTCGGATAAAGGAGTGCTGAACAGCAGAGAGGGGAATGTGGATAGGAGAGGGGGCAGATGTCAGGGAGGACCCACTACAATGAGATCTCCTAGGAAACTATTGCATCCCTATAGTAGCACTAGTACTCTTGCAACTAGGCTCTGTCTTCCTCCTAATACTGGCACCTATGTGACAGCATAATTGTAGTTGCACTACGTCTGAGTGCTTGGGTAATCGCGTGACTATCTGGAGGGAGTCACCCTTAAGGCGCAATGCCTCTTGGCCAGTGTGGCTCTGGATAATAAATTAGTATGACACAAAAGACTGGATTGCATACTGCAAGATCTGGGATATGACTTGACTAGGATACAAGTTGAACTGGCTGGACTGGAAGAGAAGGAGTGTGGCTTTATCTTCAAGTGGCCTCACTCCTGGGCACCATTTCTGGTGGGCAGGCAAATAACCACCGACTACTTGTATGGCTTAACTTTACTAGGCCACCTTTGCAGGCAGGGTAGAAGAGGTAACAAGTGGATTAGGCTGGGGAGATACCAGCCAACTCACAACCCCTTATATACAGTACATGAGAGTGCACAGACCAAGATGCACATTGTCTAGGGTATATGGTAATTAATGATGGCTATACTAGGGTAAGGGTAAGAGTCCATGAGGTAGTGGTAAGGCTAACCTCGATGTAAAGGTAAGGCCTGTGGCGAGAAGGTCAGAAGTGAGCCACAAGGCAATAATAAGAAATGTAAGATCGATCACAAGATGTGAAGGATCAGGGAAAGGATTATGGCAGAGATCCCATCAAGGGTTCTGCAGAGTCATGACTGATCGATCAGGGAAGGTGGTAATGAAGAAGGTGTGATAGCCTGTAGGTGATGATCGAGGATAGAAGTGATCAGTGATATCGTGAAGAAGTGAAGAGGTGTGATGATGTGAAGATGTGACAGAGTGAAGGCATGATGTGTGAAGGGACAGAGTGGTCACGTGATCAGGGAAAAAGAAAGTCATTGGAATCGCAAGTACAATTCCAGTATTATAACACTATCTCCCCTCCAGGATCAGATTCCAGACAATCCAGAAGAAAGAGTTGCATTAAGTCGTAAGGAAGGTGCAAAGACTAGCACACAACCTGATTGTAAAGGGCAGTGGGAGGGCAATGGGTTGTAAGGCAAACATCGACAGAAGACAGTGCTTGAGGGTCAACTTGAAGATGAATATCCAAATTTGCCAAATTCCTTTTGAACACCCGAAATCCATACTGATGATGGATAGACTGAGAGTACAGTGTATGGCCCATAGAGGCTTCAAATAAAACCAAACAATAAAGTCTGGAGTATTTGATGAAAGAAGGATAGATTTGAGGATGACTTGCCAAACCTATAAATCAAGAAGGGAAAGATAAAAGAAACAGTTTAGAGTTATGTTGAGGACAAAAGCACTTTTATAGTCATTACTAAGACTTTGAATATGATATCGGATGGCCATGGTATTCTCAGACAGCACCATCATCATTTTCATAAACAATTTCAAGATTTAATATCTTTGGCAGACAAGAGGGATGCTTGGTTTAAGGTCTCCAGCTAGACCAAAGGAGAGAGAACAATATCTTGATCATTGAATCTTGACATCGCCCAATAACGGCAGACTTCTCTATATCCCTGAGAATAGAATATCTTGATTACTACTTCTTCATGGGCTTTACTGTTCAATGTCGACAGTTACTACTTCCCAATTGGCTTCATCAATCAATTCGAGGAGAGAAGTGTTGGGATGACTTCAAGAATGTGCATGGACGCGGGAAATAAATCTTAATCTTGAAGTGAAAGGAGGGAGGGTGGTAGTTTCTTGAGCTAGGGAAACACCAAAGATCTAAGATGGACTTGAGTGGCAACAGAGAATACTGCTGGAAACTTGATCTTGTCAACTTGCCCTATAAATAGTTTATAGTCTTTACGGACTCTAGGCAGTTTATTGTCATGCTGGACTAATCGTAGATTATAGTTGTTGCAGACTACATAGAGAGCTTTGATGTAATCACTGCAATTGGTTTTTCTTTTAGAATATGTTTATCCTCATATCTGAGCTGGTATTAACTTTTTTATACTTTTGTATATTCTTTTTGTATCTTCTTTGTTTTGTATTTCATTTTATAGATTTTCTGAGAGCAGGATAAAGGGAAACATAATTGAGGATAGGCTTGATGTTTTGAATACTCGAAAGACTAATTGTTACATGGGCCCCTAATTGGTACCACCCATGAAACTGGAATAACATTTGAAGTCTTCGATTGTATTTTTGACTTGGGCTTCTCCTAAAGAAAACTGAAAAAGAAAAGTAAACCTTTTAAAATTATGTTTAGGATTGAAAGAGTTTCTGTTTATCTCTGGAACTATAACATTTTACGACTGTGCCAAATGTTGATCCATTTCTGTTCTGGATGAGAACTAATGATCGTTGAGTTAACAACCACCAGAAAGTTTTTAATGTCTCTTCAAGACACAATCTAATCTTGCTTCTTCGAGTTCTTGGGATCTCCCCTCTAGGTGCAAGCCTCACTGTACAAAAACTGAATAACTGGCAGCTTCAAGGTTTGATCTTCTAAACTCTAAAAACCTTGATGAAATCTTCCAAGTTTAATGACAATGTGGATGGTTGAGCAGTTTAACGACATGCTGGTCAGGAGTCTTTGTCTAAACTTTTCTTGATCTTTTTCCTATTGAAGGCCTCACTTCCTGAGGGATGAATAACCATTCTCCAGTGATTAGATCTTGATCTGTTTCAACTAGAACAAAAGTAGTTTCTGATCATACTTAGGATCTAAACAGTTTGAGTTCATGTTGGAACTGGAACTAGTTTCTGTATGATGTGAACTGCAAAGAAGCAGCACTGAAAACCAAAGACTGGAATAATAATGCATACTAATAGTAACTTTGTATCTTGTCAGGGGATCTTGTATCACCACTGCAGGGCTTGTATTGACTGGACTGGAAGATATAGGATAGAGGGTAATCTTTGAGTGGACTCACTCCTTTGCAGGCAAATATTCAAGTAGATTAGGCTAAGGAATGACAGCCAAAACACAGTCTCTTATATACTACTGGTACATGTGCACAGATCAAGCTGTGCATGAGTAAAAAAGCAAGCAGTAATTAAAAGAAGGCTTCTATCAAATGGAAAAGAAGAAGAGAAGCCAATGGAAATGAAAAGAAGCATGACATGCCTAATGTGCATGGCAAGAAGCACAACACATGCTAGGCGCATGGTGTGGAAGAATGGAAGAAGAAGCACATCCCAGAACATGCAGGTGACATGTGAAGATGTGAAATGAGTGAAAAGGTAAAAGTATTATGTGACCTTGTGAATATGTGAAGGTGTGAAATGATCACATGATCTAAAAGATAAGATAAGATAAAGAAAATAAAAGAGAATCATACAAGTGTCTGAATAGATTCACAACACTTCCCCCCTCTCAATGCTCAGCTTTCAGATGAGCTAGTAAGATTTTCGTATGGCTTGAATAAATCAGTGAAAGCTATGCCCGTAACATGCAGTGGTTGTGGAGCAGATGGATGCTTTTTATGGAATAAAATAACAGCTTTCTTTGCATTCTCAAGATGGGAAGTTGGTTCCCAGATATGGTCTGAGTCCAACCAGCCTTTCCAATGTACCAGGTAATGCAATCATCCGTTTTGTAATTTGGCATCCACAATGTGATCAACCTTGTATTCTTCATCTTCTTCTTCTGTGACAACTATGGCGTCTGGTTGAATAGGAGCTTGGCCGTCAACAGCCTCAAAGAAAGGTTTAACATGAGAAATATTAACCACTGGGTGAATCTTCATTGAAGATGGGAGTTTCAACTGAATAGCTCCAGGCATAGTTTGTTCGATAATATAGGAATTGAGCCATTGTTGAGTTAATTTCAGAGATGGATAAGGGAGTTGCAGATATTCTGTAGAAAGCCAGACTTGCTGACCAACCTCTGGTGTAAAGGTCACTGGGGAGTGCAGTTTGTCCAACATTTTCTGTCTAGTGACTGTAAGAGCATGTTGCACTTCCTCATGTGCCTTAGCACAGGATAAACTGAAGGGTGAATCTATGTCTACAAATTCAAGATGAGGGAAGTAATTCTGTGTCACTTGGAACGGAGTATTATCAGTTGCCGTAGATAGGGAATTATTGTGATGGAATTGAGCCAACTTGACCCAATCTACCCAGTCTTTTTGTCATTTAGCAACAAAGCTCCACAAGTATGCAATCAATTCCTGATTAATGTGTTTGGTCTGTCCATCAGTTTGGGGATGATAAGCAGTAGAAATTTTTTGCTTGATGGAGAGAGACTTGCAAAGTTCCCTGGTAAATTCTGAAATAAACTGAGTACCACGATCAGATACAATGGTACTTGGTAATCCATGTTGACATCAGACATGATCCCTAAATAGAGAAGCGAGCTGAGAGGATGAGATAGTCTTGCTGCACAGCACAAAAATGACCTTTTTTGAGAAACAGTCTACAATAACACAAATAGAATCAATAGAATTAATGGAAGGAAAACTGGAAACAAAATCAATAGAAATGTCCTTCCATGGGTGGGTTGCGGTGGGAAGTGGAAGGGGGGAAATACCAGAGAGATGTTGTCGACCTCTTACACTAGCACAGGTTTGACAACCTTTAATGAAAGCTTTCAGGTCTCTAGTGACACCAGGCCAATCAAAATACCTAGAAAGCAAATGGAGGGTCCTAGCCTGACCAGAATGGCCAGCCAGTGGAGAATCGTGACAGAGGCTAAGGCATTCAGGACACAAAGCCTCTAGAACATATATACAGCCAGATTTTTTAAAGATGCCAGATTCCCCATCATAGTCAAACTGATGTGGGATATCATCAGTCATAGATAGAGTATAGTCTTTTATTTTGTGATAAAATGAAGAAGAAATAGAGATATTTTGAGCAAATGAAGATGGTGGAAGCATAGTGATGTTGGTGTTTATTTTTTCTGCTATGTCACCATAGTCTGGTCATCTAGACAAAGCATTAGCCCTGCCATTCTGTGATCCAGGTTTATAGTGGATTTGGAAATTATATTCCAACAGAATGGCATGCCACCTAGCTTGTCATTGCAAAAGGTCTTGTGGTTTTTTCCAAAATTCTAAATTCTTATGATCTGTTCATATTTTGAAATGAGCAAGACCTAATAAATAGTGGCACCATTCTTGAAGGGCCCTTATTATAGCCAGCAATTCTTTGTCATAAATTGGATAGTTGCGTTCCTCTTTAGAAAAGGAATGAGAGTAGAAAGTGCAAGGTCTCCAAAGACCATCCTTGCATTGCTGGGAAAGGACTGCACCAGTTGCGAGATCAGAAGCATCAGCTTCTAAATGCATAGGGAGGGTGGGGTCGGGGAAGACAAGAAGTGGTGCAGAGGTAAAATGGGATTTAAGCCTTTCAAAAGCTTGTTGCTGACTTATTTCCCAAATAAATGGTTGATTTTTCTTTGTTAACATTGTAAGTGGTTTAGATATATCGGCAAAGTCTTGAATAAATCGTTGATAATAATTACAGAGACCCAAAAAGGATTGGACATCTTTAATTTTCTTTGGCATTGGCCATTTCAGAATAGTGTCGACCTTTCCTTTCTGCATTTCAACCCCTTCTTTAGATATGACCATTCCTAGGAAGTCCACTTTGTCTTGAGAAAAATGACATTTTGATGGCTTGGCATACAAATCATTATCCTGAAGATGCTGTAAGACTTTGTTACGCTTGGCCTGGGTAGGGACAAGCGTAGCCCTTGCAAGAACAAAGTAAGCTGGCTGTGAGTTCTAAGGGCATACCAAGGTTTCCTGAGATGAGGGAAGCACTGAGGAGCCTTGCTGGTGGGTAGCAAGGGACTTAGGGCGATGGGGAGACTTAGGGGACCTTGACCTAGCCAGCAAACTAATGTTGCAAACACTAGGTAAGACAAGGGAGAACTAAGCTAAGGTATTGTATGTAAAGTGCCAGCTTTATATACATATCCTGACTGTGCACAGACCGTTATGTAGGGCAAGTGCAGGAAAGGACACTACCTCAGTAACGAATAAGAGACAGATGTCAAGGGTTGAGACTGACAGCTGTCAAAGTGAAATGCATAGCAGCTGTCAAGGCGAAACAACAGCTGTTGATCAAAAGAAGCGTAAAAGGGAACAATAAGAATGTCAATCAAGTGACCATGCTGTGTGTGGAAAAGAAGATCTGAAGATGAAGCACAGTTTAGGCATAAAGTGAAGGCAAAGCCCAGGTCGACACCGGGAAAGTGGAGACCAATGAAAGTAAAAGGAAAAGCATAAAGCAAGGGAAAGTGTACGGGTAGAAATGTAACATTACCCCCTCACTAGAGTGAGAGCTACCCAGCAAATCATGTTCTTCGGCAATCTAGAAAAAGAGCCCAGATCCTACAGGGGATCCTGTGATGTTGGCGATAGCTGAGTCGTCAAGATCGTCGAGGGTACCATCGTAGTCTCGACTGTAGTCGATGATGTCGTCGCGGATGGGAGGGGAGGAGCGGCGGTTGAAGGATGATGAGGATAATTGGGGTGATTGCCTCTGTGGTCTGCGTCTCCGAGTAGGGGGAGGAGAGAAACATCTTGGTCGGGGACCATGCCTCTGGGTTCTGTGCATGGAGTATCGAAAGGACTGTGGCTCGGAGTTGTTGGTATGAGTGGAGAAGGACGAGGAGGAGAAAGGAGGGGACGTAGGCGTTCACAACTGGTTGTCCCTAATAGGCACTTGGCGTGGGTGTTGCATACTGCATTCCCCTTGGTTATGGCCTGATTTCCAGTTGAGGCAATGGGGACATTGGTAGACTGGGCAGTTGATGTGGATATGCCCAAGGCGGTGACAAGCAAAACAGGCCTCCGAATATCTGGGGTGAGTGCAGGGCAAGACAACTCTACCTTCCCCTCCAGTCCAATAGGACTCTAGTCTTTTGGCTACAACTAATTCCTCAATGGTGAGCGGTGCGGTGGAGGCGGTGGGAGACATGTGAGTGGATGTGGTTGCACCATGGTTGATATGTCTAAGGTATTCGTCTAGGCTTTCTAGGAACTCTCCGAATTTCAGTTGGTACACAAGGGTGTTGTGCACGGACTCAAGGTTGACTGCGACAGAGGACATGATGGAGACGAGAAACGTGCACATGGCATTGGCGTTGTCGTGGGTGCGAGAGAAGGCCATGCAGAGACGGTTGGTGGCAAGATGGGTGGAGTAAAGTGCGTGGAGTGGGGAGTCCATGTCTACATGGGCATTGATGGGAATGGCCATACGGGAGTCTCTTACAAAGCTCCTGATTCGCTGGTGGTAGAAGGGAGGTGGGCTCCCGACTCTCATCTGGTGAGCTGTGAGGGGTACGTCAACAGATAAAATCTCTCGAGGGGATGATTTCAAAGTGGAAGAAATGTAAGTAGGGGGAACTGAGAACAAAGGAGACGTAGCGGTGGGAGTAGATTCCCTTGGTATAGCGTCGAGAGGGGATGCGGTTACTACTGGGGTGGAGATATCAAAGGAGGAGACAGAGAACTCGGTGGAGAGAGATGAGTTGGTGGCGGTTTCATTGTTAAGGGAGATGGCCATTGTTGCGAAGCGTATATAGAGGAGATAATAGTCCAGGGTTAAGGTGGGTTGAGAGAGAATTAGAGGTGGTGACGGTTTTTATAATCAGAGAGGAGTTGGGGTGCGTTTTTCATGTCCTGCTCTGGGACCCATGAGTCATCCGATGCGGAGTACCCTTTCCATCGGATCAGGAAGGAACGGTTGTGTCCCGTTCCATGGTGTCTGATGATCTTTTCTATTTCATACTCTTCCTCACCCTCTACAAGTTCTACCGGTGGGCGGGGGAAGTTTTTGCTGTAGGTTTCCATTTCCTGATAGCGGGTCAGGAGAGATGCGTGGAACACAGGGTGGATCTTCCATGACTGCAGAAGACGGAGTCTGTAGGTTACAGGGGAAAGGACATCAGTTATAACAAAAGGTCCTTCACATTTTTGCATAAATTTGGGGTTGGTTACCCATCTTTTGAGGTTCCGTGCCTCCAACCATACCTTTTCTCCCTTCTTGAATGGGGAGAATTCTTTATTCCATCATGCTTTCATGTGTTGTTTTGCGAGGTCATGGGCAGCGATTGCTTCGTCACATATCCTGAGTAGGTTCTCAACCCTGTTGTTGGCCGCAGGAGAAGCCATGGGGGAGATGACTGTGGGAAGTGCTGTGGGTTTGTACCCCATCATCAGATAGAAGGGGGATTTGCTGGTGACGGAATGCGGTCTTCGGTTATGGACAAATTCCATCTGTGTGACATAGTCCTTCCATCTGGAAGGTTCCTGCTGACAAAAGATCCATAAATATGTTTCCAGTTCCTGATTTACCTGCTCCATTTCTCCATCGGTTTGTGGGTGGTATGCCGTGGAGAGTGCCAGGTCGTAGTTTAGTAGTTTTCCGAGGGTAAGGGCGAACATGGAGGTGAACTGTGGGCCACGGTCGGAAATAATCTTGTCATACAACCTGAACTGTTTGTAGACCGACTTGAAGAACAGGGTTGCAATATTCTCGGCGGTTGCCGTTTTCTTCATGGGACATAAAATTACCCCCTTTGTAAGGCCATGGTCTACCACAACCAGGAGGAAATCGAAGCCGTCTGAAACAGGAAGGTCCGTGATTAAATCACACAACACCTGTTGGAAGGGTCGCATGGCCGTGGATGGGATGGGGACCGGAGGTGGAGTCGTTGGGTGTGTGTTGGCCTTATTTGCTTGGCAGGCAGCACAACCCGAGACATAAGAGCGGACATATAAGGCTAGTCCAGGCCACCAGTACTGGGAAGAAACCAATTGGCGAGTTTTGAGGTATCCGGGGTGTCCCGACATTTCGTGGTCATGTGCCTGTTGCACTATGTCATGTCGCAGATCTGGGGGAACGTAGATCTGGCCGTTGTACAGGATATTGCCTTCTACTTCTTGGAAGGTGGTGAATTGTCTCTTGAGGACGTCTGGGGTGTCCGAGGAGAGAGAGTGGAGCACATCCATTGCGAACTTGTCAGAT
>JBBPKD010000542.1:0-17998 GCA_038089075.1 Singerocomus inundabilis
CGGTTGTTGGAGAACGGCGACGTCGTACATCGAATCGAGTGTTCACCGTCCAAGGTCTTGGCGCTTGCCGTGCCCAACGAAGCGTTTATAGTTGTCGTTGGTCACGAAGACGGTTCCATGTTTCTTTGGGACCCGTCATACACCAATGTCGCTCCGCACTGTCTTTCACCCAAGGTGCTCAAGGAAGCGTCGGATGGTAATGTCAGCGATGCGGATGGTATTGACTTTATCAAGTTCATTGAATGTCACCAATATATCTGCACTCGAAGCCTAAAGGGCGTCATTTGCACTTGGGACTTGACCCATTGCCTTGCAGAGTATGCCAAGCAAACATCGGCAGAGAGTGCAACTTCTGATCTCATGCCAGCCAACATCCCAACATCTCCTTCCGATCTCCCTAGTTCTGAGGTCACCGGCAGATTGACTAGCCCGGCAATACTCAACAGTGCTGATACGCAAGATAATATATCGACTAATTCCACGCCTATGCATTCCATCCTGCCTGTCCCACGAAAGCCCGAAGCTTCCGAGCCCGAGTCCACTGCACAGACTGTTGGCGTCAAAGGGCTCACCGCGCCCGACGCACCAACCACCCCAACCCCAACCCCCTCGTGCACACATCTTGTCTCGCGTTCAGACATGCACGTGGTCTACGACAGATACTTTCGATCTACATTCGCTGTGGACGGCCGGGAAGGCTGGGTCTACCGTGGCTCGAGGAGATTGTTCTGGTTGCCGAACGACTTGCGACCTGCTTCGCCGACGGCGCTATTGGCATTCGAAGACAGGCTCGCCATCCTGACCAAGTCACGGTCGATCGTGTTCTTTGATTTGAGTGCGAGTCCCTTTTTATTTTATTTTATTCAGGGGGGGACTGTGTTGCATCGTGTTCATTGACCTTGACCTTTCTAGGACCGATGACCCTCCGAGTGGGTGGAAGGGATGGCAAAACTCGACAGAATGACACGAATATCTGAACCTTTCAGTGACGTGGACTTGATCCTAAGACACCCAGATATCCAGACCGGCGAAGACAGGTTGCGGACGACATTTGATTGATGGAATAGAGCAACGGATGGTTATTTCGAGCGGCACAGGGTAGGAAATGTACGAAGCAGGGATTTAGTACTATATACATTACTAGGAGAAAAGAACAAGCTAGTGGTCATAAGAGGATCGTCGAAAGTAAGCGACAACAGACAAGCAGCCCAGGCAATAATCCCCATTAGACGACAACCACATTATCGCTGATAACGCATCATCCAGGTATCGTGGGTATTCATGCCAAAGTCCTCGCAGAACTATGATAACATATAACGGTGATACTGAATAAGGAACGCGAATGTTAAGGTCAAATGGAAGTAAAAGAAAGCCGGAAAGAAATGTGCGTATATCCAATGTTAGATTCCCGTCAGCAACGACATGCCAACTGTCGTGAAAAAAAGGTCAAATATGCAGCCGTCTGTGAGATTACCGGGTGGCAGGGTTTCCACTCCCGACACTGCGCAGTTCAGCGTCTTGGATAAGGAGTCAGGTGGATCTCTTCGCTACCACGCGGCCGAGTGGTAGAAGGGTCGCGGCTGGTTAAAACTGCCTCTTTCGGATACTTAGTACCGTTAACACCAAACGCTTCTCCGAAATCCATTTTCTTGTAGCTGTTGACAATTCCACCACGTGGCCGAGGGTCAGAACGAGCGGAGGACTTGCCGCGAGCATAGTCGATATAAAATTTGAGGGACCGATAAATCTCCAAAACGAAATCCGCTAAGAAAGTGTCAGAAACTTAAGGTATGAAGAAGATTCTTCCTACAAAAGTTGAGGCTGTACACAACCATTAGCGGCATGTCATGCAACAATGAAATGACGTACCTATCCCACAACGGGCGCCATATACTAGTTTTCGGCGCATCTTTAATTCTGTACTCTGCCGAAGTGTACGCCCACATCATGAAGAGGGAGAAAATGACCATCTTGCAGGAACAAATTTAATTTGGTTCAAGTTCTCAACGTCAAATCTTACCTCAATGCAGATGGTTAGGGCATTTAGTCCATCGGCAATATTGGTTGCGGTCCAGTACTTTGTAGCTGCAGAAAAGAAATATACATGTGAGATTTTCACCAGAGTGCTTAAGAGACGCACGCTTTATGACATGCCCTTCCAGCGCATCGAACTGTTTTACAGGTTTGAAAGGGGTACTCTACTGGCATAAGGGTTACTCACCACAAACGACTGATAAAACGTAAACATGACGATAAGTTTGATAGCCAAAAATTTCGCTAGTGGTCGCCGTCCTTTAAGTTCTTCCTTAGTCAGACCATAGAATAGGATCAACCCATAGAGAGCAATGCTAATTAATGTTCAGACAGGGAGTATTGCATTACACGATGAGAAAATACCTTATGCTGACGAAATCGATCACCTCCAGGTAGACATCGGCGTAATATGAACGGAAAGGACCCGAATCACAAAGAACATTGAATGCTTGACAGATTATGCCTGCAATACTGCATGCTATGCCGGTAGTTCAGCTATCTGTCTAGAAGCGAGTTTGTAAGATGATTTACCTGGTCGGATAATCACGTATTGCAGGACAGCCCACTGCAAATAGTTGAGATAAATGCTGTCTCGTGAGGCGTCAATGGCCATACCTTGATGGTATACATGAAATATGCCTGGCGAGAAGTAGAGTAAGTAATATTGCAGAAGCACCACACGTAATGTAAACCTTGGTTGGACGATATCTCCAGCAACAACACTGTGAGAAGAGTAAGCATTACACGAAGCGACGAACGACCGAACATATTACAGGTATTGGAAGTGGTCTTTTGTCCTTGCGTTCTATGGCCTTGACAGCATTATGATCAGCTGTAGTGCCGGCCACATACTCGATCAAGAGTAATCTGAAATGAGGCTAAGCTGGAAAGATGCAATGGGAAGCTGAATACCTACAGGAAAGCGCTCAGTGTAAGTGCCTAGTGCATATTAAGTAAGAAAGTTCGCATGGATAATGAACCTTACCTCATATGCTGCAAAGCTCCCATGAGCCACGGCAACAAAGCAACAATTCACAACTCACCTGACTCCACAAGGCTATAGTAGGTGTAGCTCCGAAAGTACCGGTACGAAAAGAAGGAAATGACGGCATAAACAGGCGGCATATACAAAATCCGTAGACTAGCACATAAGAAGCAATTCATCGACTGAGTTCGGTTGCGCACGACAGTAGCGGGACTCACATTTGGCGCTGTTCGTTGGGCTTGGTATAGTTACTAGAAAAAAAAACATATATGATGACAAATTGGACGATTCACCAATAGCCAACTCACCGACAGTGTTTCCAAACTGAAATGAGGGAAATGACAACTGTCTGAGAATGCGCCACTCTAAGCAAGGGCACCAAATAGCGAGATTTGGACTCACGAGTGCCGCGCAGGCTCCAGCAACGGCCCAGCCGATCCTATGCGCGTCCCAGTTCATGGCTCCGGAGCTCCAAAAACTACTTTGATCAACGGCTTCAGTGTTGTCTGAAGGGCATGCTGGCGCCATGGCTGCTGCAAGGTCGTGATTGGGAACCAATAAAAGTTGATCCGAACAGGACCCAGGGTTGAAGACTCGTCAAAGGATACGGTCCCTGCTCGCAGAATCCAAAATATGAGCCTGCAAGCCTGCCAGAACCAAGGAGAGTGGGAGTAGTCGGTAGACAAAAGCAAGTTGGAAAACGTGTTATACAGACGCAGCAGTCGTTTACGTAAATATATCTTGACCATACCTCAATAGGCGAGTGTATGTAAGTCGTCGTGTTACTCCGACTGTGCGTCGAATTACGAAGCGGATGTGACCTCATTGTTCCGCCTGCAAGTGGGGAGCGTACACTTCAAGACACATTGTAATGTCATCCTCGGTTGCATAAGCGCATGATAAGTTGAGCATCATCGTAGTATGAATGGTTTCAGAGGACATATTCAGTTTGATCCGCTCAAAGAGTCTGGGGAAATGAGATTCTGTGTACTTGAGTTCATGTGCCAAGTACGGGAAGGATAACATTGTTCAGTTGTTCAACGTAACATGTCTACAAAAGAAAGCTCCTAGTAACCTCCACTGTGCTCGCCCCAGAAATTAGTACAGACAACCCCTCAGAAGCTCCGGGATCAAACAACAGAACGTGCGCCAGGGGAACCCATCACGTTTGTAATGTACAGTCAGTGAGAGGACTGTAATATGTAAACTCTTTGCAGGTCTACTTCTTCTTCGACGCCTTATTACCACCCTTGGCTTTCGCAGGAGGGGATTCAGGGCTTGTTGGTGCTCCTTTGCTCTGGAACACAGTTAAGCCAAGCATAGCGGTGAGGTGAATGACTCGAACGAACAACCGGGGGAGAAGTAGTACCCTTTGAGGGTGGCGCAGGCTTGGCAGCACCGCCTGCAGGTGTAGCTAAGCAAAGACCACGGCCAACAGAATCAGCGTTAATCCCGCAGTAGCACAGCCGAGCAGAAAGACCGACCAGCCTTCTTCTTCGACATGTTACTTCGCAGAAGAGATGAGGAGTGGGTAGTGGCTTGTAGACCCAAACTCAGAGTGAGTGCACACTTTTATACCTCTCCATCGCTTTGCCCTTAGCTTCGGTTTACTTCGTATCTGGAGTGAACATTCCGTAGGGTTCCCGAATATCAAAAAGGAGAGGCTTTCTAGGCCATTCAACGAACTACCCACCAATGAGATGCCAGCTTGATTATGCTCTTTGAGAACTGTCAACCATCGCCTAAGTTCTGTTTAAAGCATGTGAATGATTGGATCGACGTAATGCTGCGGAGAAGCGCAACCGTGGGATGCACTGCCGAGATGTTCCACCTTATCCCCCCAACCAAAGGCTTTGTCCTTATCACGGACGAAGCTTCCCCGACGGAGTTGCTGAGAAAGGGTGCACGGATCACAAAAAAACTTGAACGTGGTCAAATCTATATGGCGTAACAATGAACAACAACAAAAATGAGATGACCCTATACCACGATGGGCAGCATTGATGCTCATCCTCACTGGCTGGAGTGATGGATCAGACTGTCGTGCTCTTCGATAAGGCGAGTCTACCAATGGCGAAGCGCTCGTGCGCCCAGGAGTGTACCTTCCTTCCGGAAGCATTTCCTGAAACTCTCGTTTTCACTGGGACAGTCTTCTCCCGGAGGTTTATGCCAATGAACAAATTTTATATCCAAGCCTGCCCATAGCAGAGATAAACAACAAGCGATACACTTCCAAATTGCTTTGTTGTTGATTCTGACTGTCAGAGTCTGGGCTATTGATATTTGCCGCTGTTATCAAGTGGCACGGTGAACCACTTGAAATGTGAGTCTGACGAAGTTGGAGAGACTACATGAGATCCCCGGTGATTTCCGTGATAGGGTGATACTGTTTGAACGCGGAACATAGAACGGATAGAGGGTTCTTTGCGGAACGCACCGGATCCTTTGTTCGACACCGCCACCTGACCCATACACCATGGACAAGGGGTAGAAACTAATACGACGACGTTCTGCCAATTTACGTCCAATGGTCAACTAGCCTGAACCATTATCATCAACGGCATGCCTCTTCCGCCACTCCCGAAGACCATTCTGAAAGCAATCCACGTTCAATCCATCCCTGACCCAAACGAAAGTCACCCCTCAAAGCGACAGTATGAGCACGTCCTCTCCCAAAAACAAGATTCACAATACCGAGTTCCTTCTCCACTTCTTGGTTTCTTGATTCGTCATCAAAAAAAAGCTATTTCAAGTTGGCGTGCAGTGAGCCCATAACGATGGTGTAGCTAGATATAGTAACACCCTTACCATCTCACTATATGGTATCCCGGTGGTTTTGTGAAATTGTTTGAAATGAGCAATCTTGGATCCAGGGTATATTTCCAGGTGATCGAAGAAATGAATTGCAGGGAGCGACTCGACTTCATTTGTACCGAGGGCGTCACTAGTACCTTCACTGACTGAGGAGGACGCGGGAATCTTAATAAGTCGGAGAGCCTCTCGAGCACTTTCCATGGTAAGACCACCGTCAGTGTTTTTCCCGTGGAACCAACTCACAGTTTCGCTGCGCACGTTCTCGATGCAACTGCGACGGTCACCTCTGGTTTGCCCTTCAATCCACACAAGATTTCTGGGACGTCTTTGTAAAACTCTACTCTTGTCGGATAGATGGCGCTGTCGTGGACAATTCCGGTGAGTGCATCATGCTTCAAGGGTGGCTCTACGTGAGTATCTATCCAAAAGTCCCACAATGTATAACTTGGGCTCCCGTAAGTCGTGCGTGGTGTGCAAGCAAGCTAGATGTACGTACTCCAAGTCAAAAGCGATCAGTTTGGGCAATTGGCCATCGTCCATTTCTGCGAACCACTGCAGGCCCTTGTATGGAATGTTTGCAGTCTGAGAGCTGTGACTCGGGCAATGCATGACTCGTTTCCGGCCCGGCCCAGTTACCATATGCAGAGGTTTGGAGCAACTTTGTCACATTGAACTCGTATCATAAGTACTTTCTTGCTGGTAACCCTCGGCGACGCTTGATGGCGACTCAAAATTTGCGCCGTGACTACTACTAGGTGTACTCATTGCCACATAATCCTTGTTATTGTAACTACCATTAACTGGTGATTCATGGGTTCAGCCTATTCGCCAGTGTGACTGCAAGCCCCGATATTAACTTCTATGCTCCATGGCCCCCAAGCTAATCCTATATCGGCATACTACTAGTAGAATATTCAATCCGAGTGGATCTTATGTTCCAACATTTATACTCAAGCTAGAAACTGGATCTAGCGGCGCTGTGACCGTAATCCGAGTATTTACCTGCCCCACGGGAGAGACAAAAAGGCATGCCTCTAAATGTCTCACTCTGGTTCCGTTGGTCTGCAGTGCAGAGACTCCCACTTGATAGGCAGTTAGCTATGACCAGTTCGAATTCGACTCGCCAACGCCTTGCTACCAGTTGGGGATTAAAAAGAATTGTGGTGAGCGTAGTGTCCGTTTGCACATGACTGGAGCGAGACTGATGCATCGCACAGAGATACTAGCAGAATCACCTCTCGCTACTGGTGAGACACCATTCAGATGGTCGAGGTCCCAGCGGTCGTCGAAGAGCGAGATCCACTCTCAGGCTCTGACTAAGGGTGAACATACGAACTACATGCACAGAACTTCTGAGAACTATTAAAATTTAGTGTATGGTATCTAACGAGTGTGTACGACAAAAGGCCTCCTCCAGTCTCGTACGAGACTGGAGGCTTACTGCAAAGAGTGTGAAGTGATGCCCAGATAGAAGAATGTAATGAACGTAGGTTGAAAAAGATACTATGTAGTCTACTGCGATGGTCTAATTCCCTCACACTGGCCAGGTGTTTCCACGGACAGTGGTGATCCACTTGGAGTCGGCATCAGGATACTGTCAAATAGAAGTGTTGGTCTCAAGTTGTCCTGGTCCACAAATCTCAAGAGGAATCACCTGCCAAGCCATGACACCAGCATCTATACAAAAGGTTCTTTGTCAGTATTCTACGATTTTCAAGGATATGAAATCTGTGCAGACTGACTCCAACCCTTGGAAGCCGCCTGGGAGACACAGGAGGCGAGCGTTGATGGATCTATGTACCCATTGCTGGCATCTGACGGCGTCCCCGGTTTGCCTATCATGAGTTTATCCAGGCTAACACCATTTGCCGCAATCTGAAAGAGAGCTGTTTGGGGCCAGGTTAACGAAGAGCTTGTCAGGAGGCCAGAGCATGTCGTATACTCTGACGCTCCCTCTATGACAGAGTAAAATCGCGTTTTAGTATTTTGAGCTCATAATCAATGTACTCCGCCACTCACGATTGTAGAACTAAGGCACCGTTAGAGCTTCGGGTCAGAAAGGAAATTCTCAGAAAGTTTGATTATGGCCAGTGCGCTTACTTGAACGGTGTACTGGAATGGGTATTAACATCCTCGGAAGGATAGAACAAGCTTTCTGAATCAAATCAACTCACCCAATCGATCAACGAGCCTACGCTCTCATCAATAGCAAGATATCCCCCACCACTCCACATGCCTGGGGAGAACCTTGCTCCGAATGAGTCAATCGATCGCTATACATTGATTGGTGATTATGCTCACCACGGCGCTAGAGCTACATGATAATTAGCCAATTATCACCACACCTTACATGTTAATGACTCACGGGAATGACTGAGAATGTATTGTCCTTGAGGAAGTTGACTGCGGAGCTGCTGTGTGAAGCTGATCAGCCAGGACTCAGCAGAGCCACCACCCCCGTTAAATGCTGCAAGGTCCTGTTATCCAAAATTACAATTGATTGTATGCCTATATGTTGGGGATAGTAGCCAGGAAGAGTACCTCGTAATCGACGTTGACGCCGTTAACGCCATTCTGGAGGACCCATGCAGCCACAGTGTTCGCGACTGTCACAGGGTTGACACCCGAAGACGTTGGCGTCTCGGTGGACCCAAAGGTAGAGACGATCAACGAAATTCCTGCTGCATTGTATTCCTGTATGCAGGAGGTACGTTGGTCACGTGTAAGCCCTTGCAAATCTCCAGCCTCGTCGACTGCGCCGGAGGACAATAAGAAACCAATGGCACTAAGGGAACATTAAGCTTTTCATTGGTCACACTACCCGACTGCCACTTACAAGACATTGAAACCCTGCTCAGTGTGAACGTCAGCAGCTGCAATGGTGAAAATTCTGGTGTGTTGCCAACCTGAAGGTCCGACACGGAGGGAAGCCCATTGGTCCACTTGTCGCTGTAGACCAGAAAGTGAGGAGCAGCAGGAGTTGACTTCTTCAACAGATCACGAGCAGAAGGGCTAAGTTGCCTGAGTTTGCCTGCCAACGGAACGGCCTGTGCCAATCCAAGCGCGAACAAAACTACAAAGACCGCGCTCACACCAGCGGGGAAAGACACCATTGCGTTCAAACGGATATCTTGGAAGAGCTGCAGGAGTACCTAGTTATCCTGAGCCATTTGATGTACGGTTTATGTGGCGAACAAGGTCAATCCACGTTACGGGAGACCAGGATGAATTCGGCCTGGTCCGCAGAATCCTTCTAGAATTAATCAACAGAGTTGCGTGAGGCAAATACGGCATGACAGGAAATCTGTTTTCGCCTCCATAAAGTCCTGTTCGGGTATGGTGCTAAGTTTCGGCTGGGTAGCTTACCGACTCGGCTAGCTAGCTCGGCTAAGTATGACGAATTTACGCACCATCAAGTAACCAAGAGTGAGATAATGCCTGATTATCAAATCCACCTAGAAATATCTTATAAATGGTAAATTTGTGATCAGATGGAAAGAGATGTAGCCAAAGATACAAAAGCAGGACGATGCAACGAATTGACTTCAAGGAGAGACCACATGGGCATTCTTCGTGTCGAGTCGTCGACCGTTATACAATCGAGGAACGACAAATTTGATCACGGAAGACTTTGGCCGTATCAAGATGTTGATGCAAGCTTGGAGGGCGAGGCGCCGACTTGGATAAACCCTTGGGAAGGGATGAGCTATCCTGATTCGAAATCGTGTGCACAAGACGTCTTCGATTGCGTCGTGAATTCGCGACACGTCGACAAAACCGGATGAATAAGATCATTCTTTGCTTGTTATCCGTGGAAGACAATGTTTGCACCGCGTTTCGTGCATGCGTATACAGTAGCATCCCGCGCGACGCTTCGCAGTTCATCTGCTGACAAGAAAGTCCTCGATCCGCCAGATGAAGTGAGTGTGGCTGAACCCTGTGTAAACCGACCATGTGCAACTTGCTTGGGAGAGCCTAGAACACATTATAGACTTCAGCTTGGCAACTCGGGTAATAATAGTGCTAGCGGGCGCTGATTGCTGTGGGAAAAGCTAGTCGGACCAAACAGGTGCAAACTAGGTGTCTGGGCTTCCTATGGTTTCTGAGAAACTCAGAAAAAATTGATCGCTGTCCTTGTAGTACGATCATCTTTGGCTTTCTTGAAGGAGCTGAGGAATAAGTAGTGGGAATCTATTGTCATCTATACTAGGTGGATTACAATGACACTTACTAGAGGAGTTATGTAAAGTTCGCAATCTCGTACCAGTCACGTGTTCGGATATATCTGATATCCGACCCAACTCAGCAGTGGTTTGCCTGTACATCTCGGCCCTCAGTGGCGCGGTAAGTACCTACCACTGGATTGTTTTTTTTCAGAGAGAGAGGCACAACGGCAACTGGCAGCCGTCTAAGCTGGTCCCAGCTGCTTGGCACAAGGGCGCAAGGTCATTGCCACCAAAGAAGCGCTCAGGCTCAATTTGGTACCACTTATGTGGCCAAGGGCTACCTGCGGGTCCAGAAATAATTGTGGGAGCGCCCTACTCTCCAGGGGGGAAATCCGTTTACGGATACATCACGTGAGGAGCCTTCTACCACTGGATTGCGCATATAGTGAGATCTTACCGCTGATTTTGAACATGATAAGCACGTACCGCGCTAGCAGCTGTGATGGCCTAAACGGGCTAGTTTGAGCAAACCCGCTCTGACCAATAGCTATATCAGTTGTAAGAAGTGATGAGCTGTGTATCCCTTTCCCAATAGCATAGTAGGCTGACCATGAGATAACAAGGACAATGGCGCCTATCGTTGGTAGAAAGAGGTCTGAAAGTTGTCACGGCTTGTCACGACTCATTGGTGGTGTCCCAACTCGAAGCTCATGGACCAGACGTGGCCCATACATTGATTGCACTATGTCTGCAAACTCGAAGACAGTCCACGTTGAAGTATCAATAAATCGAACCGGCTACTTCTACCGGATCATTCGACCTCCGGTCGGAGAACCTCAGACAAGTCAGCTTGCTCTCCACGAGCGATTGGGTAGACTTCCCTTCTGACTCTGAAGATACGTTCTTCTCCGCTGAATTGTAAGGGTCATCGTTCCAAGAAGTCGGACGCTTTATTTATCCATGGTCGGGGAGAAAGATTAAGAATACATGCTTACAAGTATCATGATGGATGGCTTAGAAGATATACAGGACCATGGGAAAACGGAGAGGTGACGTATCGAATTTATCTTTCTTTCAGTCTCTGACGTCTTCAGGACCAACAAAATACAAAGAACCATCATTCGCAGGACGGCCGCTCATAACGTTTCATCTTCGAATCCTCCCAACTGGAGATGGGGGTTATAGATATTTACGATATTAACAGAACATTCGCCTTTCGAAAGAGCGCTGGTCTCGAATTGGGAGAGTGAGTGGAATGACATAAGGCAAAGAAGATCTTATCTATGCGGTGTTGTACAGAGATACAGACAATTCTTTTCCATCCCCGCGCGTCTACTTCATCGTAGCCATTGTTCTCGAAAGATTGTACGCGGCGGAGATCAAGGTGACGTGACTGGTATATCAATCAATGTCTCAGACGCAAGACAAACACACATAATACTCACGTGAATCCTTGAACAGCGTTACCGAGGCTGGGAAAAGATAAAGATAAGTCCATCAGACCCTTGGGGGCGAGTAAAGTAGACGCACCCTTCGCCAGCTTCCGATATCTCCTCGGTACACAATCCAACATGGTTAGAGTACTGCAGGAAGTCCTTTGGAAAACGTCTCATCAGCTTGGATAACAGACCATCACAAGTCCTGACCTCAAACATGGAGATCGCACGCTGCAACAAAGAGCGATCGAATTCTCCTGCACGTGTAAGCGCTTCAACACACCTAAACGAAAATCAGGAATATGGCGAGCAGCAGTACTCCTTAGACCATGAAACGTACCACAGCGTGCACAAACAAAATGTCCCCTCTTCTCCACCGACCCCATCATCACTCTTGGTCACATCATAGCGATAAACGAGGTTCTGTCCACAAATTCAGTATCGACCTTACAGGCTTGCGAACCGACTTACGTTCGATGTCAAACCGCCCCTCTCGGGGGTCTTCAGGATCTGCTTGAGTGTGCCTACGAATCTCGGGTCGGACTGGTGAACGATACAGTATGTGTTGTGTAAGCTATCATCAAATAAGCATGTCTGGACACTGACCGGAGTCATGAAAAATACGAGCGGCATGATAAGGATGGAAGAATCCAAGACATCAGTCTCCTCGTAGCTTTGACCAAATACTTGCAGTGTCGGATTCCAGGCTTTATGCATAATCTCTTCATACAACTCGTCTCTGGCTGCCAGCCACTCGCCACGTCTGGGACACGGTAACGACCGCTTGTCTGCCAATCGTAAACCTGAAGAAGGGAACACTATTTAATTTCAAAACCAGAGTATGATGTATCCCACACACACCTCTGTCGATGGCCACCCTTTCTCAAACTTGTCAGCATTAGACCGAATAACGTGCAAAGACTCACCAAAGCATGATCTACGTATATAGCATGCCACTTAGCGAAATGTTGCGTCTCAGCACTCTACTCACCTTTGAATACTACATGTACATAGGGTATGATGAGTACATTAACTCAGCGTAGAGACATAACTCACCGTGAAGTGACGTTTCTTGCCACGAACTTCCCTGCAATATTCACACAGACATTCAGACACGAAACACTTCTCCCTGAGTCGCACTGACCATATGGATCTTTCAACCAGAGTAAACATGCACTTCAACGAAACGAGAGTTCAAAAATACATACAAGTCGGGTTCCTTGTAGTTTTTGACGACGACTACCATTGAATGGTGTCAACCGACAAACTAATGTGAAAGGTAAACCCTTACAATCTACACTAGTAAACACACTAATTCAGATATATGTACTGATGAAGGTGAAGCACTTACAGATCCCGCACTAATACCCTGGAGAAGTACGCACTTGTCAATGTGTGTAGTTATCGTCGGCGTCGGCGTCGCTTACCATGTGTCGTACGACTATCTCACACTTTGTGAGCTTACTCATATCATCGTAATGGATGCTACGAACCAGGGGACGACCAAACTAGGCAACCAGTGAGACAGTAAACTTCAGGACGTATATTTTAGACGCACCTTCTGGCCCAAGTAGATACAATCCATCCTATGTTACAGCATTAGTAGAAACCGGCACGATCATAATGATGCCTACAATTCTCCGTATATATCCTTGGTGCAAGCGCATCAGAGAGTTGTGTATATTGAGAGACGAGGGCTCACGAGCTGTATGTGATCTGCAGCACCATTCCCAATTCTATCATATACCAGGTCAGTGGTATGCTGATGAATGGTTGAACTCGCTTGCCTAACAGGCTTTGATCCTTTGTGCCCATCGAGATGATTCAGCTCTATTTCTTCAAGATCCTTACCGCCTGGTATGGTCCTCTTTCAATGTGTGCACTGCACTTAGTGAAGTAAACTCACCATGAATAGTATACCTAACAAATTTAGATGGGTATGAAGAATGTTGGTAGACCAAAATAGTGAACAGAAAGACGCACATGATTTGAAGAGAACCATCTGGGTTCTTGTTTCTCAGTCTCTCAAAAATGAAATCCAAGTAAGCTATTGTGAATTCAGTAACGATCTGTTGAATTGATCATCGAACATGCCATTTGCTTCGTGAGTGAAACCCAAACGAATCAGCGCATAAAGTGTGAACGATGAATCGCGAATCCAAGACGCCCTGGATAAGAGGTGACGTTGTTACAACTGTCAGGAGAACTCATCGTAAAGCATACCGATAGTCCCTACAGGTAATACGATGAGCACTATTCACAATTAGCACATGACCACAAGCATACCAATTTCTCGTTCCACCAATATACTCTGGCAAACTGAAGGTGGGACTCGCAACGACGGCGCCTTGACTGTGTCAGAAAGCGAATGGTAAGATGCAGATTTTACATACCAGTAGGCTCATAAATTAATAACTTGAGTGCGAGAGCACTTCTGTGGACGGCTTCTTTCCAAGCTCCTTGATAGGTGGATCCACGTATCCAAGAATTCCAATAGCTGATTGTAGACTGAAATATCTTCAGTAACGAACAGAAACAGAAGGATAGCTGGTGCATGCCACAAAGAGATGATCAAGTAATTCCTAGGGGAAGGTAAGTAAGAAGAGGGCCACCTGCCCAACGGGACAGATTGAGACGTACTTTGGTCAGCACTGGGTCTTCATCGGGACGCAGCTTAGCGACGCCCTTTAACACCTCTGAATAGAGTCAGTTTGGGAGCTCCCACACAAATGGTTAACCGTACTCTCTAGGGGCACTCCGAGCTCATCGGCGTGCGCTTGAGTTGGTTTGACTTGAGAACGGAAGCCACTTTCAGGGCAAATCCGCAACACAAACGTCACACGTTGTCCCTCCACAAGGGAGAGGTTGCAATATGTTCCGGGACCAAGATGGCCCTGTGACGAAAGATCAAGAAGACCAAGATTGACCTCAGGGGCTGGCACATTGTCAATCGTGCTCTCTGCTACATAACGCAGATCTAGCTTGAGGTTTGGTGACGTAAAGACTGCTTTGTTTTGTGTGGGAAACGGAATGCTGTCGTCTGCGACGATTTCTGTGGTGTGCCTATCCCGAGCGTAGTTGAAGGCTGGTGCGCACTCGACACGGAGGGGGAATGTGCCGCGAATCACCTTGCGAAGGGAATGTAAGCCAGAATCGGGTCTGAAAGAGAGCGCCGGTAGCGCACCTCGACACGCCTTATCAACCAGAAAAGCAGGGGTCGCTTGGTATCTCCGCTTGCCTGTCGTGGTAAGAAATCTAGATGCTGTAAGGCATCGTCGTAAGAGAACTTGGAAATAGTGACTCGCCAGTTACACTGACAACGCCGTTGTCATTGAGAAACCTGGCAATGACAGGTCAGTAGTTGACTATGACCCCTCCAAGGTGAAACGTACTTGGTTTGCAACACATTGGAGCTTGGGAGATAGTTTTGTTTTGTAACAAACGGAACACTTGGTGTGATCGAAAAATGACCGCCCTACTCTGATGTGAACGAAGTATCATGGTCGATCAGACCCGGATTCCAACCTTGTTCTTGTCAAGGATCCTAGCGAAAACGGAAGGGGAATCGAAGTTTGGAATGCAGTAGCTTTCCACTAAATGAAAATAATGCGGGGTCAGAGTGAGCGAACATCGGACGGTGGGAAGGAGACGTCAATGATGGCGAGTCGACGGGACGCGCCATTCTCAACAGGTCGCATGTCCCGAACTCCCAATGTCATCACATGGTGCACACAAGGGACTCACCCGAGCCATCTAAGCTGATCTATGAGGTTCGAATCAGACATCGATGTGGATGTGGGAGGTATAGACAAGTAGTTACCAGAGCTGCGGTTCTCAGATTACCGATGCTGAAATACATAGTAGAGGGTTAGATTGTTCGTTAGGATCCAATAACTACACGCACAGGCCATGATCTGCAATCGGGAGGTAGTCGTGTACTGGGTTGGGCGCTAGGACATTCATGGTGGCTGATTTGTCAGAGGGTGTTTGGTTCAGGAGAACCAGAGCTGCTAGTACCACGCATCAGACGCCACCGTGTACTATTCACCCGATGGCGACTGGTTATCACCAATGGGGTTATTGCAAGCACTGCAACAAGGCCCCCGACAGCGGCAAAGTCCTCGTCGCCTACACAGTTTGGCCGTGAACCGTTAGCGTAGCCGATGTCACCAAAGTCCATTCAGAAATCAACAAGAGGTTGTCGCAGACAGTCTTGATCATCCTGACTAAGTTGATACCTCCTGCTGGAGTGCCTGTGGATGGCTAATGAAATTTTGTGCTCACTCAGAATGGGTCCAATCAAAACGTGTTGACTACCAAGTTTTCCCAGGGCTTCCCCGCAAAATTATTAGCACCTCGGGGTAACAAGCACAGCCAACAAGAGGGTTACTAGAAGCTGTCGATGGTGGGTACGTCCACAACGTCGTGCGGCATAATTGCCATATGTCTAGAGTTAGGCCAACTCTGGCTGTAAAGATTGTTCAGCGCGACGCCGTGCAGACCATTCCCTTGCCCTTGCCCTCCTAGCCTCCTTTACAACATCATCACCACTGTAGCCACCCTGAGAGCACGTCATGTCCGTTGTGTCTTCCGGTCTCTCTGTTGGTTTGTCTACTGATTCCCCGCCATCGGAATCACTGTCCCCATAGCCTGAGAGCCCTTCAAGGGTTGGGAGAGCCTTTGGAAGCTGGACCTTTTTCGCTTCTTCCGCCTGATATTGTTTCGCACTCTCCTTTTCTGTTTTCCAAACCCGAGACCAGCGTCCCCTCAAAAAAGCGAATCTTTTGTCAGCACCGTAATTTGCTAAAATTCTCATCTCCAACTGGGCAGGATTCGGAGATGAAATAACATGAACGGCAGTCCTACGAATGAGCTCTCTTTGTGTTTCGTCAGGCTATACAGCACTTGTCAGATACTAGGAAAAAAGATAAATTCGATCATCACCTCCTCGTCGCTACCTCCCCATGGATCTGGGTCCTCTTCCTCGCCATCCATGCTTGCAAGTATTCTTAATCTTTCTTCCCGACTCTGGTCGATCAATCTACGCCGCTTTTCTCGATGATAATCTTCAAGTTCATCAGGGGAGAAGAAGAATGTATCTTCAGAGTCTGAGGGGAGATCTGTCCATCCGCTCGGGGAAAGCGGTCTGACTTGCGTGCTGTCCGACTGGAAGTCAGGTAAACGGTCCAGCAGAAGCCGGACATCGTATCTGTCATAGTACAGTGAGGCCAAAATTGGTGGTAAAAGTAGAAGAGGGAAACGAGTCACTCCTTCCGAGGGCAAGTGGACTGCTGAGTCTCATGTGTCGACAACTACCTCACTCCTATCTTTGTTGTTCCGCTCAAAGACACATATGGTCTCATCCACTGGAACACACAGCTCATGGACAGACATACCTATCCACCCACAGAAGGGGCTGGTTCAGTTCGTGAGCCTCGACTGTCTTTGCGCCAGCTGCTGGGTCCCATCGAATGAGACCAGGTCTTGAACTGTTACCGACGGTTGCTATGAGAGATGGCTCCTGACATTCAAGGGAGTGCGAAGCAGACACTGCGGGTGGCCCACGGATCACGTCTGCTTCGTAAGCTTGGATGTAGAGACAAGAGTCTGGAGTGGTGGAATCGAGGTTTTCGTTGGCGCTAAATGTTGACTGAACACGAGATGCGCCAGTCGTATGTGCGGACGGTTCCCAGCTATCGCCACGGTCGGATTTTCTGTGTTTGCGTTTGTGCATTGCAACTGCCTACGAATCATGACAGTTTGAGATTCGTGTTGCTTGACGGCACCGCATGGGAAAGAAGAAGTGTAGGCGGGCACCCGAAAGGAGCCCGACTGCCTGGCTGGTTCGCAGGAGCACACCTCACTGTTACAGGTCACTGCTGGTTCTAGCGGCCCTCCTTCACCCAAACCTATGCCACTAGTCTCGCGTTGGTTGCATGGGGCCCCCCTGTGGTCACTGATCTGGTAGCCAACATCTTTTGTCTGTTACAGTTGGGAGTTCTCTAAACAGTCCTGGAAGGGAGGCAGCCAGGGTGGCAGCAGCCCCCTAACGAGAGCTTTCGCCGGCTCGAACCATCCCACCCCCTTAGCTGTCCCTGCATGCACTGTACACAGCCCTGATCCTCGGAGAGGGGCATCCGACGAACGCAGCAAACAGGACTGACAGCCCAGGCTCCCTTCTGGCACACTAACTAAGGACTGGGATTCCCACGAGAACCCAGTCCCCCCCCACCCGATCGTCGACGACGGAACTGACATACACATGTGATTAGTCGTTCTCGTTACACAGTGCCAGGAGTCGACTGTGGTGGAGAAGACAAAGAGCAAGGTGACATTGGTTTAGACACAGAGGACGAGAAAGAGGAAGAGGGTGGAATTGTCAATAGAATTTGTGACGATGTTGACGAAACTGACAATGACGAAGGAGAGGAGCTCAACAAAATCATTTGGGATTAGTGATTGGCATGGCCCAGGCTCAAGCCCCGGGCCAGCCCCGAGCCAGGCCCTAGAGGCCCTGAGCCAGGCCGGGCCTTTAAAAGGGCTGTCCCAGGCTTAGAGCCCGG
>JBBPKD010000543.1:0-17965 GCA_038089075.1 Singerocomus inundabilis
GCCACCCTGCACACCGCTAAACTTGCGCTGCCACTCCAGAACGCGCTGATCGACCATCTCCTGGTACGGCTCCACACAAACTGCTCTCGAGTTGTCTTTCTTATTCCACAGCTTCAGCAACGCGAATTCGGCGCAAATGGTCTTGCCACTTCCTGTGGGCGCGCCAACAAAGACGTTTTCATCAGACGTGTACAGCGCTTGGAATACTTGCGTCTGGATCTTGTTGAACGTCTGGATCGTGTTCGAGTAGATCGCCTCAAACTCCTTATTGTGCAACGCGGAGAGAGGTAGGGGTTGGAGATCGAGGAGGGGCGTCGGAGGTGGGAATTTTTCGGGGAGGATGAGGTGTTTGAATGAGATGGGCAGTCTCGTCTCGGCGTGCAACCACCTGTCCGATACCACTGAGATATAGTAGTTAGGAGGAACAGGCTCGAACAT
The DNA here is from genome assembly GCA_038089075.1 of Singerocomus inundabilis. Lineage (NCBI taxonomy): Eukaryota > Fungi > Basidiomycota > Agaricomycetes > Boletales > Boletaceae > Singerocomus > Singerocomus inundabilis. The sequence goes on from JBBPKD010000543.1 coordinate 439, forward strand.
AGGGACGGTGATAGTGACGTTGTGCTCGTCTTCCGCGTATCGCTGACGGAGGACGAACGTATCATGGAAGAGAATGATCTCGCCGTCGACGTCTTCGACAAGAATGAAGAACGTCTCAGCACCACCGTGGATTTTCTCTTCCCAGCGGAAGTCAGGGACAATGGACAGATCGATACGCAAGAGTGAACGAGTGATGGGTTGTACCTGTGCTTGCAATCTGGGAACATCGGTCAAAATTCAACCCAGAAAAAAAGAAACACTCACTGTAGCTTTGGGAAATTATGGACGAGTCGGTGGACAAGGCGACCAGCATTTGGAATGCCAATGAGCTCTCCAAGCTCGGGCGGGTTCAAATCAAAGTATCGGTACCACGGCTAGAATCAAGCGATTCGTTGTATTAGCACTTTACTCAGTAGCATCCAGTATACGTGGACGTACGAATTGTTTGCCCTCAGCCTTTCTGATGACCTCCTGAGGCACACCTTTGAACTGTCGAAGTGGCGTCATCGAGCCCCACCTAATATCATCGGTCAGACATAAAACGACGCCAAGCTGAGACACCCCAACTCACATCCGTCGCTCTACCATCTTACACAACGCAAGACATGCACGGGCTGGTACAGCCCATCCTCGCTTCAGACAAATTTCAAACATGGCACGCAATATACGTCCAGCTGATTGTTGCACGAACACCATGTCCGCAACCAAAGCGAATCCTAATGAAACACGTGATCACGGATGGCACGGAACAACAAGTGAAATGGGAACTAGACGCACCGTCGAGTTTGAGCTGAGATATGTATGCTTGCAAAAGTACGTTAATCTTTGCGGCGGGTTCGTCGACGCTCTCCTTGATGGGGATAGGCACACGTTCAAGCAGTTTCGCAAGCTCGATCTTTTCTTCTTGTCGTACCTTGAGACATTACTGTGAGAGAATGACTCTAAAGGTGAAAATCTCGTGCTTACAGGCAACAACTTGAACTCATTCGAAAGCGCAAACACTCGGAACAACTCCAGTGTCGACATCGATGGTCGCAAGTGCTGGTTGTACGTCGCCATTGAGTTATGCGTTACATAATAATGCGACGCAATACGACCGAGTTCTGTGCTCTGGAAACGGCCAGAAGAACGCTCGTACTTGACAAGGTGACATTTTTCGAGGAGAGCCGCTGCAGAGTGAACAATATCGGCACGCTTCTGCACCAGACCGTCGTCGTCCTCCTGGTAGTCGGTTCCGACTCCGTACAGCCCGGGGGACTTGAGCATACGCACGTATCTTAACGACCCAAGTCAGAGACGAAAAAGGTCCATGGGTAGGACAAAAGTACTCACAAATAGGTGTATCCCAACCATTGCACCGCCTCATCGCGATTCCTGATCGTCCCTAGCACGATCTCCGCGTTCAAGTTATCCGCCAACTTGGACACGAACTGGGATTCGATAGGTAGCTGCTGGTTCATCAACGATAGGTAGTACTGAAGCTCCGAGTGATTCGTGATAATGATCCCTTCGCCAAAAGTGTCGTATTGTGGTCGTCCGGCACGTCCAAGCATCTGGAGGACGTCTTGTGAGGACAACTCGACCCACCGACCCTTCTCAGGATTGTAGATTTGCGTCCCTTTGATGATGACGGTGTGTGCAGGCAAGTTAACACCCCAGGCGAGAGTCGCCGTGCACACCAACACTTGCACCGAACCATCCGCAAACAACTCCTCCACAAGAGTCCTATCCTCTCTCGACATACCCGCGTGATGAATTGCGAATCCGAATGGAAGCAAATCCCTCAGATGGCTATCCTTGACGTTTCCCGCTTCTTCTGTCAAAATTTCCCGCGTAGCAGAGTCAGGTCGGACAAACTGAGTGATCGTCTCCTTGTCGATAGCCAGGTCGCGTATGAATCGAGCCGTCTTGGCAGTTTCCTTGCGAGAATGTACAAACACGAGAGTTTGGTTCTTCCCGGCTTGATCGAGGAGCTTCTCATAGCAGACTTCATTCATAACCTGGAATCGCTTGATCGCTTTCTTCTCAGTAACGCCAATAAACTGTTGTTGAAGTCCGCAAGGGCGGTAGGAAGCATCAAAGTAGAAAAGGCCCTTCGACTCGTCCACGCGGAGGAAAGTAGCAACGTCTTGGTAATTGGGCAACGTGGCGGACAGCCCGACAAGCCGAACATAGTCACCAGTTTGCTCCATTCTCCGAATAGTGCGCGCGACAACGCTCTCCAGAACAGGCCCACGTTCGTCGTGCAACAAGTGGATTTCATCGATGATCATGAGGCGAACGAGATTAGTGTAGCTGGTGTCCGTACTTTTGCGAGTGATAACGTCCCACTTTTCCGGCGTCGTCACGATGATTTGAGTCTCCGAGATTTGCTGCTTCGTCATTTGAGAATCACCAGTCAGCTCACCGACCTTGATACCAAAAGCGGAAGTAAGACGCGAGGTAAAGTTGCCGACCATCTCCTGTACAAGGGCTTTCATAGGGGCGACATAGACTATCTTGAACTGGTCGAGTGCGAACTTGCCAGTCTCATCATCTCGGTATTTTGCCAGCTCGTTGAGGATGGTCAACATCGCAACATTGGTCTGTGTACACTGTAAGAAACAGCTTCGAGATATACGACAACCCAACTCACTTTTCCAGCACCAGTCGGGGCACAAAGGAGGAGTGGCTCATCAGTACCAAATGCAACAGGGAACAACTTGCTCTGCACCCGATTGAATTTCGGAACAGTGAACGCAGCCCGTGCCCACTCGGGCAACTTGGTCACGGGAACGAGCTCATCCTCACTACCGGCATGCTTCTTCGGCGCAGGAACGTGAATTTCCTCGAAGCCCTTCCGAGAGCGTTTGAACGACCCGTCGGGAAGTTTGCATTTTTTGTTTGACATCAAGTGTCCTCCCTGACTGAACGCCATGCTCTCGAGGTCGATGACCTTCTTGGGTTGGACCGTGGAACCGGGCGCGAGAGTGGCGGTCTTGGGTACCGTTGCACTGGCTTCTTTGACGTCGACATCCATCGCGCCGTCGTGAGTCTTCTTCGCCTGACGGTCTCCTGCCAGTTCCCTCAGGATCCACCCAACACCCTTCTCTCGCATAGCGACCTCTACGTTCACCCGTTCATCTGCATCACTTCGCATCAACTTGGTACACCAAACGATGACATCCCTGTTCTTCAAGAATTTGGTGATGACATGGAAGCTCTGGTACTCGAACAACTCCATCAGCTGGTTCTCGCAGTCTCGCAAACTCGACTCTGAACCAAGGATAGAGAGAACGGAAGCGGCTTTGTCTGCAGAGGTGACCGGGTCCGGATAGACTTCAGAAATCTGTCGCTGTACCCAGAAGCCGTCAATGGAATGTGGCGAAACGACGTCCTTATCTGCTTTGGCTTTCCCTGCTTGAGAAGCGGTAGAGGACCCACCGATAACCAGCTCGTCGGCGTCGGCATCGCCCTCTTCCTTGGCGTCCTCATCGCTCTCTTCCTCTTCCTCTTCCTCATCATCAGACTCGTCTCGAATTTCGTAACCTTCTTCGTCTTCTTCGTCTTGCTCCTCCTCGTCGAAGACGACTGCAACACCAATACCCTCATCAATTTCTGCGTCCTTCCGCTCCATATCAGGGTCCAGAACTTGCTCATCCTCGGCACCATAGTCGGTTATCTTCTTCGACAGAGCGACAAGTTGGGAGAATATATCGTTGGAAATACCACCCAAGATCTCCTCAATCTCCTTTTTCTTGTCAAAATCCTTCAAGTCCTCGTTTTTGAGCGTCTCTAGCACGGTGTCCGTAGCGCTACGAATGATGTCCTGAGCCTGGTCACCCAGCGTCTGATGCACGGCAGACAACATGAGCTCGTAGACCTCTCGCGTCTCGGCGGTACGCGGTCGATACGTCAACCCTTCGACGTCCTGCGTTGCCTCGATAATGTCTGCAAACCCAAACCCAGCATCCGTACGGCGCTTCGTCGACGCCGCCTTTTCGAGGGTGTCGTGTCTTCCTGCGTCTCCTGCCTTTTTCTTCTTCTTTTCGATATCTTTTGGGGCGGCCCGTTGGACGCGCGAGCCCATCTCCCTAGGGTCGATTCGTCCTGAAAGGGTGGTGGGTGCACCATCCGGCTCCTTGTCTCGTCGTGGAAGCGCAGAACGGTCGGCAGTGAGGACGAGAGAGGAAATGGCACCATAGTTGTACCCAGAAAGATCTGGTTTTCCAGCCGGTCGACCCGACATTTTGAGACAGACAGATTATGCTACAATATGAGAATAAAGCAAGGAAAGCAAGGAGAAAGAGTTGGAGTGAAGCAAGAGTAAGAGGTGGTTTTGCGACGCTGCCGTCGTCGCCGTGGAAGACGAGGACAAGGACAGTTGAGTTCATGAGCGCAGCTTACTCAGCACCTCCAAACATAAGCAAATAATAAGTCACTCCAAGGCCTCAGCAGGGCACGCAGGAACTACTACTTGTACTACACCACGAGACTTGAAAAAAAAGTCGCCACCACCTCAAGTGATGTGGTACTATCCATCTCTCCTACGATGACCACAAACGGTATTAGACAAGGGTTTCAGACGTCAACAGCGGCGAGCCCTCAAACGATCTACCTGTTGATTCAGCACGTTTTAATCTGTGCAACGAACGTCTTGTCTAATTTCTCGGTGGAACCATACTGATGACAGACCGAACGGAGGGGTTCCACTATGGCTTGGCGTGTATGCTCCGATCTCGTCCTCCTTTTGGAGGAAGATGTGGGGATCACAGCGAGCAGTGGTGCAAGCCACCATAGGGCTTTTCCATTGACCCTCATCGATGTGATACTCGCCTTGTCCAAATTACTTCCAGGACCATCTGCTTGTCGTCCGGCTGAGCGTTTCCCTTATGATGAGTGACTTTCAGTCTGTCTATACCACGCTTGATTGGAGTTTTCCAAGTGACAGCACCAACGCGATGGTTGGGGCAGCGGTGTCTCCTGACGTGCTTTTGCAGACTCGGAACTGTCACGTCATCCCGTCCCTCGGTCCACTTCTGCTGACGGCACCAATCTTTGAAGAAGGACAGCGGATTGTGGTATCAAGAACGTTAAACCCGGCGTGAGTGATACTGCACTGCAGCCCTATGGGCCCATAATCTCTTGCGTTGGGGATTGGCGCACATAGCGTTGCTACGATCTATTTGAGCTCGGGAGTCGAAGACTACGTGTATGAATCCGTGGAGACAAGTACCGTACCCTATTCCGCCTCCCTCCCTTCATCTATGCCCCACTCTCGAGCGTAATTCCAACCCACTCCTCAACGCCTTACCACTTCGATTACTCGACCCCGCTCGTGTCCACCAATACTCCTAGGATGTAGAGTGCGACATGCCTTGACCGAACTGGTTGACGCCGAGGTCATGGCGTGCTGTTGCTTGATGAAACTCTTGTATACTTATATCCTGTGACTGCCTGCGGAGCGACTCCGATGTGTAAGCCATTGATTCAAACTTCAGAACTTTCTGGACTCATGACACTCATACATTCGTCACCCGAGAGGTTACGTTGACCAAGGCCGCCAGCGATGACAACCATGCTTTTATAACTCCCCTGTTCATTCTCCGCAGGACTTCTTAAGTTGTAGATCCAAATGCTCATATGTTGCGATATTGACTGTTTGGTGTGTAGTCTCGAGGACTCTATGGCGACAAGAGTTAGACTTGCGATGAAACAGACATGCTTTTAATGCGATTCTACTTCTGTGGCCCTGGCAGTCGCCGATTTACACATCTACGTGCAGTGCGATCCGCCCAATATCCGCATATATATGGATCTCCTCACTCTCCATCGAGTGAATATCCTAGTGAACTCAATCATGGACTGCCAGTACTCCCGTAGAGGTGTAGATCAACATGACTGGAGAGTATCGACATGCAAGGGTAGTTTCCGATGAAATGGATATGCTTTAAATGCTATCCTACTTACGTGTCACTGTATTCCACAATACACCTAGCGATTGCCTGCATGTGGACTTGCCTATTCTCCGTAAAGTGAATATTCTAGTGAGCCCAATCACGAATTTACTCATCATCTTTAAATTGTACTGCCGGTAGTGATACAAAGCAATATGAGCCCAATGATCCACATGGTCCATGTCCATAAATTTAGCATGGTATCTAATCCGTCTGATCTCTAACACATGACCCACAACACATCCATCTCGGAAACAAGATCTTGAACTTGAGCGCAACCATGTCTGATTCCCGCTGATGAAATTAACCGTGAGTCTCACAACATGGGTATAAGGAAATCATGCATACTATTAGCTGGACTTCTCCGGGAGGCGCATCGCTCGCTTGTTGTGCCTAACGAGAAAATGTGCTGTCGCGATGTGGTACACGACAGATAAAAAGGAAGACGTACTGGGTTGGCCTCTTGACCTTGTCCATCATGAGGTGCGCTCTTGCTCTGGTCACGGGGTTTAGCGGGTTGGGGACTCAATTTACTCTACAACTTTTGATGAGTTTCCGTATATCTAAACTCGAGGGTCAACGAACTTTGCTTAGATCCACTGCGACTGTTCGCTGAAATGATATGTGTATTAGGTGCACCGCACCCGATCGTTTATCGAGAAAGAGCACTCACTCGCTTGCGTCTAGCTGCTGCCATCCACGAAGGTCCTGCATTCGTAGAACATACCCTCGCTGGTGAGTGAGAACTCGGCTGACTCTCGGGCTGCGGACGTGGCTCCCTAGGAAGTCGGTCGAGCTCATGTGAAGCTGGATCCTTTGGATATTTGCTCATCTTCTGGAGCCACCTTCTAAGTGTTGAAAGGCCCTGAGACGACTCCGCATTGTTGCGGTGCTCGTCCGGATCTGTTTGGGGAGAGTTCTCTGGTTGGGCATCTGATGGCAGCGACACAGTGTGAGGCATGTCTTGTGGCAGTACCACGTCCTCAGGGTGGGCAGAGGAAACAGGAGACGGTGGCTCCAGCAGTGTCAGCACGGAGAAGAAAGAGTTGTAGAGACGACCAACCTCATCATAGTTGAACTCGGCAGTGGGCGCGCTTGCCGGGACCTCAGCCTATGCTCTGATAAGGATGCAATCTTCATCGGAAGAGGAACGAATGAGCACCTCGAGAAGATCACCAGTGTCACCTGTCTCAGACTCGCGTGGATGGGATTCTTGAGATTCGTCCTGGTATATGTACAAAATGGAGTCAGTACACTGGTCTACTGACAGAACAAGAAATCCTACCGAAGGAGACTCGAGTTTGTTGTCTTTTTCACCTGACACCAAAGAATCAGCATTGAAAGGACCGTACACATCCGAGAGTATATTTCCAAGGCAACGGATAGCGACTTTGCCATCTTCTTGTCCTGTTGCGAGATAGTTACTATCGGGGGAGATTGCAATCGAGCGTATCTCTTTGCTGTGCTCGATAATAGGACCAATACGAGAGAGAGTCGTCGTGTCAAGGAATGAAATAGAATTGGATACAAAGGTGGCAATGAATTTGCCATTACCAGCTAAAGCGATCGATGTGACCTCGTTGAGAATCGGGGATGTAGCAACCAGGGACCCCGTTGACGCGGTGAATGACCTGATTGTATCACTAATCGATATGACAAAAATGTGCTGGCCATCAATTGACCATGCGAGTGGAGTGCCAAAGGATCTGGTTGCAAATACGTTGATGTCGACGAGCTTGTTACCAGTATGACTATCGAAAATGCAGACTGGTCCCTGAAAGCGGGCAATAGCAATGTGCTCGCCATTCGGAGAGAACTTGATTGCAGTGACTACATGATCATGTTGGAAAGGCCCAACGAGTCGCTGCCCACTTGAGATGTCCCAGATATTTCCTTTACACGGGCTGGTCCAGAGCCCTGTCGCAAATCTGGTCGAGTCTGGGGAAATGTCAACTGACAACACATGTTCTCCATCCTCGACCTCGACAACTTTTGTACTCAGTTCTGCATTCCACACGCTTGCCCCCTTAAACGTCCCACACGCGATCCACTTGTGATCTCTTGACACACAAATGGCTTGCACAGACATTCCCGTCTTCGTTCTGATCTCTTGACCATCTGCAAGTTGCCATTGGTGAATTCCTTGACGAGTCCCGCCCAAGAGACACTCTCCGTTGGTGTGGAATATGACAGCCTGCACTTCATCAGAGTGACCGGTGTCAAGAACTATTGTTGGGTCTGGCTAGATTGTCAGTGTTGCACATTCACTCGACAGAGGGAAGACGCGCCCATCTTCGTCGACATTATCACCAGTAGCACACAGATGCTGGTTCCGAGTGATGGAAAAACAAGGCGGTGTTTCGGTGACTTATGCGCAACGTCGTTCTATCAACTCGTTTCCTTATTCTCATTATAGTTCGCAGGCCTTATGTCTATGGCGCTTATTCCTGCTTGGATCATAGCTAGGTGATCTCGGTATGATGACCAGGCGAGCAGTCAACACGGGTGAAATCGCCCTTCTTGCCACGGGTAGTCTCACTCTTGGACCGGTGAGTCCCTGTCGTATCCCGATACCACCAAGATGTAGTAGTTGGGAGGAACAAGCTCGAATATTGGGACGGTGATAGTGACGTTGTGCTCGTCCTCTGCATATCGCTGACGGAGGACGAACATATCATGGAAGAGAATAATCTCGCCATCGACGTCTTCTACAAGAATGAAGAATGTCTCAGCGCCACTGTGAATTTTCTCCCCCCGGCAAAAGTCAGGGCTGCATCATCTTCATTGCTGCCATCTAGCAAGATTACTTGATTGTCGCGTTGAAACACGCGCTGGGAGCGACGGACGGCGTTACGGAGACGCACTCACAAGCTGGCCACCGATGGCTCGAGACACACTTCGCATCCAGAGGAAAAACAGAAGTGCAGCTCGTAGCTGCACTCTGGGAGAAGCACTGGACTACCGTCGCAGAGGTAGGCCTCAGATCGCGACGACCATTCTGTTCTGGAACCTACGAGGAGCTGATGACAGTGCCTGTCCCGGGAAGCTCTGCGATGACAATTTCGAGGAGCATGTGTTGCCTTATCCGCCAGAAATATCTGGGTTATGTCTGCATTCCATCAACGACGGGGAGGGCATTTTGCACGCTTCCGACACATGTCGTCGATGCGTTCACGGAAGAGTAGGGCTTCTTGAGGACAACAACGGTCGTGTACGACACGCCGGTCGAGGTGAAAGAGTTCACAGACGAGATCGCCGAGACTGGGGCGTGGAAGGCTGAGCCGCCGGAAGGGTTCGTTATTCGCATGCACATCATGGATCCCAACCCAGGCTTGACATCACACGACAAACGACCTCCCTATCCGATCGGGTCCTCATTCTTCTTCAAGGTCAAATTCGATGAACACTATATGATGCACACGACTAGCTGGAGATCACCAAGTCACTGCTGTCTACTGGGGACTCACTCAACGAGGCCAAGCTGCCGCAACCGCATTCTAAGCGCCCTGAGATGCGTCACACGGATGTATCTCAAGTGGGCCAAGAATGATATGAGAACAAACCGGAGCGCGTTCGAAGGGTATGCGCAGGGCAAGGGGATCATCTCAACCTGGGAGCGATTTTTGAAGTGGGTAGATGCACGGCAAGAGTTACCGGGTGGATAAAGAGTTTTGGCAAGACTGTCATCATGCCCGTGGCTGTTCCAGGCTATGGTGAGTCTATGCATGCGTACTCGCTTGATGCGCATAAAGTTGATGTCTCTCGGAACTCAAGTAAGACGTCGATTTTTATTGCGCTCTCTCACCTCTGCAGATTTGGGACATACGCAATGCGATGACGTACAAGGCAAAAAGTCAGCCTTCACGTTTATCAAGAGCGTGGTGCATCTCTTGAAGCAACATGACGTCGTCATTGCTGACAAGTAAGTGTGAGATGTCATATCCATACTCTTCTTATTCGTTATGCCCATGCTTCGCACACGTATAAACAACCAATTATGACAACATCGCAACGCACTGCACGAGGCAGTTGCCAAGATAGATCCTCCAGTGCGTCTACTTGCGCTAAATTGGGCGCTAGACTTACCCCAGGCAGCAATCTATTCCAGCAACAAAGGAGACGGAGAAAAAGGAGAAAAAAGCCAAGACCAAGACGCCCGCACCACCGCGGTACTTTGCGATATTGGCCGAGGTAGATGTCGCAGCGGTCGTTGGGTCCCTGATGACGGCGAGGGAGGACGTTGACATTCCGGATGGCGGCATGACGCTTTGGCGCACGCTAGTGAGCAAGAAACGGGTGACAGAGCGACCACACGTGACGGTCGTTCACAAGGCGGGTTTGCCAGGGGACGCACAGCTTTGAGAGCAGTGTGAGCTGCTGGATCGGTTGTCGGCTCCGCCCCTGTTTGGGTTCACGCTCAGACACCTCATATAGAACGACTGGGTGGTGGCACCAACTATTGACGATCTTGGCCTCGTGGAGGACGAGGTAGACTCAGGTTAGCCTGAGGAGGGGCACGCGTTTGTGTCGATGTTGCCTGCAGATGTGCAAGAGGGTCTCCATGTCATGTTGGGACGGTGAACGCAGAGGTGCAGCCGTTTGAGGCCAAGGGACTCGTGGATGCATGGCGTACGGGGAAGCGGGTTGGGTTGGGTTGTCTGGCGCTCGAGGGAGGGGTGAAGTTGAAGGATAGACTCAGGGGGATGAGATCGTAAACGCGCCTGGTTGTCGACAAAGTGCAGTTACTTCAAGAAATGTGAGTTATAATACATGCATGTGTATGTCACTTCGGAATGTTATTTAGGCATACAACTCCTCGCTGTAGGTATCTTCACTATGAAAAGCTGGATGTCATCAGGGTATCGCAAGCACCAAGGTCTTTAATGAGGAAAGAGCGTCACGCCGGACATGGGAACCTCAGTACCCAGCGCCTTCGTCCGCTGCTATGAAGAGCTAGACATTCGTGTTGCGTTTTGATCTCGGACCTGGTCATGTCCAGACTGCCGATTCAGCATGGTATCTAATGCGTCTGATCATTAACACATGACCCATAACACATCCATTTCGGAAACAAGATCTTGAGCGCAACCCTGTCTGATTCTCGCTGATGGAATCAACCGTGAGTCTTGTAACATGGGTATAAGGAAACGATGCATACCATTAGCTGGACTCCAGCAGATGCATCGTTCGCTTGTTGTGCCTAACAAGAAAATGTACTATCACCACTTGGTACATAACAGATAAGGAAGACGTACTGAATTGGCCTCTTGACCTTGTCCACCATGGGGCGCGCTCTTTTTTGGATTCCAGGGTTTAGTGGCTGTAGTGTGTGATTTATGCTACAATTTCTGATAAGTTCCTATATATCTAAACTTGAGGGACAACGAACTTCATTTCGATTTACCGCGACTGCTCGCTGGAATGATACATTAGGTGCACCACATCTGATTGTTTATCAGGAAAGAGCACTCACTCGCTTGCGTTTACCTGCTGCCATCCATGAAGGGCCCTCATTTATAGTGTCTAATCTCGCTGGTGGCGAGGATAGGGATTGATCGTCGAGGAGCCGACGCAATCTTCTGGGAAGTGGTTCAAGCTCATGCGAAGCCGGAACCTTGTCGCTCTTCTTCAAGATCTTCTGCAGCCACTTTCCTAGTGTTGAAGCTTGACCCTGAGGTGACTCCACATCGCTGCGATATTCTTCTGCATGGATCTTTAGAGAGGTGACTGGTTGGGTGTCTATTGGCTGTAACACGACGTGGGTCACGTCTTGTGATACATAGACCTCACTGGAATGGGGAGAGGAGACAGAAGATGGTAGCTCCAACGGGGTCAGCACGGATAAGAAAAAGTTGTAGTGACGACCAACCTCATCATAGTTGAACTTGGCAGTGGGCGCGCTTTCCGGGACCTCAACCTATACTCTCATAAGAATGCAATTTTCATAGGGAGAGGAACGAATGAGCACATCGAGAAGATCTCCAGTGCTATCTGTCCCAGAGTCGTGTGAATGGGATTTGTGACGTTCATCCTGGTGTATGTACAATATGGAGTCAGTGCACTGGTTTACTGACGGGACAACAAATCTTACTGAGGGAGACTCGAGTTTGTCGTCTTTTTCACCCGACGTCAAAGGATCAACATTGAAAGGACCATACACATCTGGGAGTATATTGCTGAGGTGATAGATAGCGACTTTGCCATCTTGTTGTCCTATTGCGAGATAGTTGCTATCGGGGGAGATTGCAATCGAGTATACCCTTTTGCTATCTTCAATAACAGGACCAATACAAGAAAGAGTCGTCGTGTCGAGGAATGAAATGGAATCGGATATCAAAGTGGCAATGAACTTGCCATTACCGGCTAAAGCGATAGACGCGACCTCTTTGGGAATTTGGGATTCAGCGACCAGGGACCCCGTCGACACAGCGAATGATTTGATTGTCTTGTCAAGTGATGCGACGAAAATGTGCTGGCCATCTATGGACCATGCCAGTGGAGTGCCAACATATTCGGTTGCCCTTGCGTCGATGTTGACGAGCTTATCGCCAGTGGAGCTGTCAAAAATATGGACCAGTCCCCCAAAGCAGGCAATAGCAATGTGCTGGCCATTCGGAGAGAATCGAATCCCGAGGACTATGTTGTCAAGTCGGAGAGGCCCAATGAGTCGCTGCCCATTTGCAATGTTCCAGATATTTACTTGATAGAGCCGAAGTCCTGTCGCAAATCTGGTCGAGTCTGGGGAAATATCAACCGCACGCACGTCCCATTCATCTTCCACCTCGACAACTTTTTCACTCAATTCTACATCCCACACGCTTGCCCCCTTAAACGTCCCACACGCGATCCACTTGTGATCTCTTGACACACAAATGGCTTGCACGTCCATTCCCGTCTTCACTCTGATCTCTTGACCATCTGCAAGTTGCCATTGCTGAATTCCGTGACGAGTCCCGCCAAAAAGATGCTCTCCGTTGGTATGGAATGCAACCGCCCACACTTCATCAGAGCCACCGGTGTCGAGGATTATTGTTGGGTCTGGCTAGATTGTCAATATTATGCATTCACTCATTAGCGGCGAGACGCACCAATCTTTGTCGACATCGTTAACAATACACACCGTCGTTGGTTTCGAGTGGTGGAAAGACAAGGGGTTTCAGTTTACTCGTGCGTAAGGTGTGTTCCCTTAATACGTTTTCTTATTCTTATTATAGTTTGCGAATCTTGTGTCTCTGGCACTTATTCTTACATATGATCCCAGCTCACTATGATGACTAGGCGAGCAGTAAACATGGGTGGTCTTACCCAAACTGGTGAGTCTCTGTCATATCTCGGTTGCAGGACACGGGTCAACGGGAGCGTACAATCCACTCATGGGATGCCGTCTCAAAACGCATGCGTTTCAACAGGCAGGCATCGTACTGGGAATGCTCCCACAGGATGCAAAGCAGATGAATGCGTTCCCAGTACTCAAAATGCGCTTGATGTCCGCTCATATATATGGACCTATAGAATTGCCCACGTTCATTGTCAGCCAGCTGATCGTTGCATATGTTTGTATCCCCTGGGTATCAATGGTTATGCTCACGCCCACCTCACGAACAGTAGCAATGTCTTCCAATGCACAATATCAAGTCCCTGTGTTTACGACGCGTACGCTGTATTGCATGACAGCTGGATAGATGCCAAGAAACTTCTCTCGGCTGCTGTACGGAGGTCCGGAAGGGAGCAATGGTTGTTGGAATAACAAGCACGCGCACAGCCCGGACCGCGATCGGGTCAATCCATAACCGGTGCACGCATGGTCGACGTGCAACAATCACTCGTATGTATGCAGACCATATGGTCAGTCTATTCAGTCATATCGCGTATATTTGTTCCCATCTCTTGTCCTGTGTTGATTGACAACATGGATCATTGATATGATCCTTTATCCCCTTAGCTCGATACAATAGTACTCTACAGTATATAAGTTGTATATCTTCACACTTGAGCACCTCAGTCTGTTGTATTGCACGCGACTGATGTGAGCTACTTGTTTTCTACTTCATTAACTAGTTGATCTAACTTGTACATAGTTTGTTCACTAGTCGTGCGCTCGCATCTCGATCCAGTCTTAATTCTATCAATGGTTTCCTCTGACGAGAGCTTTTGCATACTCGAGACTGTCACACCACACCGTTCCCAAGCCCATTTCAGTTGACCGTACTGACTACTGATCCGAGGAGACAGATGGCATACGGGGATACCGAGTGAATGTCAAACCCTGCATGAATGGGATTGGACTATGGCATTGTGGGGGTCGCGGCTCCTCCCCGTCATCTCATATCAGTGTGAGGCCATTCTGTGTTTCATACCCACTTATCTCCCCTGGATCGACAAGTCTGTCAACTTACAAAAAGGATTCTGTGATCGATTGAAGGGATGTATCATGCTTCAGAGAACCTATCTTCGCCTAGAGATTTGACCAGGACTGCCACCAATGGCAGTCATGCATTGTATGTTCCCCGTCCATTCTCCATAAGATCTTTCTAACTCGTAGATGTGCATCCTCATATGTTGCGATGACTGTCACCGCACAGATTGCATAACCTACGCTGAACACACAAGTATAGTCGAGAATAGGGGTGTGTACTGAATGGCAGCCATAAATTTCGAGTTCTCTATATCTAGGACATCAGAGTAGCCAAAAACTTGTGAGAGATTGGCTGATGAAAGCTTGCCATCCTCGTTGGAAATAGCGAAGATCTTCAGATTCTTTACTTCTCTTAAATGACGACTATATAATAACTATGTGGGAATTCCGACTCCATATTCAAATCTACTCACAGTAGTAAGCAGAGTTTTAGCCTTCTTGGATGGGTGGCTGGTTCTGAGTGCATCTTCAAAAGGTAACGAAAACTGCAACCGGGTTCGCTTCTGACCCTTGTCACTCGATGCAGGATTGGCGTTGGTAGCATGTGGGTTAGATGACAAGTTAGCCGAGTCATATCCCCACTAGCGGAGGGTATGAGACATTTGCCACCATTGCTTATCAGCGAGGTCCAGTTGCCACCGTCGAACTGAAGCGCCGTTGGACACGGATGTATCTCAAGTGGGTCAGGAATGAGCTGAGAACAAATTGGAGCGCATTCGAAGGGTATGTGCAGGGGAAGGGAAATTATAATGACCCGGGAGCAGTTTTCCAAGACTGTCATCATGCCCATGGCCATTTCAAGCTGTGGTGAGTCTTATCAGAATGGGAGGAATCTACCCCTTCTAATTGGTGCAGGCAGCAATGGGATAGTAGGATTGAATGCCAAGTGAGACTTACTTGACTTGCAGATGTGCTTGGTAATGAAGCAAGGATGTGAGGTGATTCCTAACACTTGTGAGAGTGAATGGAGGTATGTATTCACTTAGAGGATTGTCCTCTATACATGTGGGTTTATATACTACTGAGATAGTAGGTTAAGTAATCATGTATACATGTCTATATGGCCTCATCCTGAGTGCATATGATGTTAGTATCACATCAGTATGATGCAATCCACCTAGTCATGAAGATTGCTAAGTGCATGACTCAAATATGGTGCAATACATAGCCATGATGATGTCTTTTGTATAGTAACCATCAGATCTCTGAGTCTTCCATAGTCAGGATGACTAGGATCAAGTCAGGTTGACTCAAAGAAGTCAATAAAAGTCAGAATGACTCTTGAAGAGTCATATTCTAGACTTGGTTAGATTAGATAGTTACCACTCTCTTTAATCTAGATTAGATCAAAATCTAGAGCACACTTATCTTATCTATTGATTACTTCGTCAGTTCATGTACTCCTTGTTTTTTGTCGAGTTGCTCAGGCTCGAGGAAAATGTCAGCACCATTGGATGCGACAAAATCTGTATTAAGGGCGAATAAATCAGCCTTATAGTTCCCCACCTCACCACATGTGCCTTATAGGTCTTGTGGTGGAATGATTTCCGGGTCTGTATAGAGGTAGCCGGAGCGTCGATGTTTAAAGTGGCCGCGGACGCGAGTGAGTCAGTTTCGCGCGCGACGGTGGCTGTGCAGCGTTGGGCGAACGCGCACGGAGACGGGTGAGGAATGGTGGGGGCGCGCTGCCACTAATAGGCATGATGCCAAGCGCGGATGAGACCACTGTGGTGTGAGGTGCGACGGATGCGACGAGCGTGTTGTCAGTCGCGTTGTCTGTCGGTGGCTGTGTGGCGCGGACAGAGTGCACGCAGTGACGGGAATGGGACAGACATGGTATGCAGCTGCTGTCAGGCGTGGTGCCAGACATGAGAGGGGTCGTCGACGAGCGATGAAAATGTTCGATGAGTCGACCGAATCGACTGGAACAGGTGTGAGGAGTGTGCGCAGGGTGCACTGCCAGTGGCAGATGCGCGCATGGGAATGCGGACGGATGACGTGTCCATCATAGCGTCGTCAGGTGGTGCAAGTAATGCAGCCATTGTGTCCAACATGTGGACGGCTTCAGCACTGGGTGTGATACCCATACATAGTGCAAGCGAATGAGTCTGTCGTGTCTGAGTAAAAGCCAGAGGGGCGTAGTGGCCATGGCTGTGGGGTGCATGAGAGCACATAGTTCCTGCACTGGTGACGAGTCAGTGAGGATGACAACGGGTGACATGAGTGAGAAGGCCGGAGGCCCGTATTGGGCGGCGGCTATGCGATGCGCGAGCACATGCAGGTCCTGTGCTGGTGATGAGTCAGCGACAGTGACTGTGGGTGAATTCAACGAGAAAAAACTCGTTGGGGCTTTCTATGGGCCATTGTGGCCTGAGTGCGAGTCTTGATTGCTCAACTTTCTTGTGTCCGTTGAAGCCTTCAATAGTCGACGAGTAAGTTACGTCGTGTTGTGGTTGCCTCTTGGTGTGAACAGTTCGAGTCTTGTTTGATGTCTTCTGCGACAAAAACCATTTTGAGGCGTGATAGCATACGGACAATTGTTGATCCGAATGGGGACGACAAGTGTGTGCACAAGGCACGAAAAAGTGCGCTGCCGCTAGTGGGCGCGCGTGGACGACTGATGGTCGGGATGAGTACGACCAGACGAGGTTGCAGCCAGGGTTTGGCGCAGGTTCGTCGAATAGTGCAAAAGTGCAGCCAGTGTCCATATTCGTGTGATTTTGGTGTGGGCTAGGCACCGAGTCGTTGCACGAATATTTGAGCTACATCCTCCGTAAAAGGAGGGAGCTTGATCAAGTGAGGCTGATCAGACCGTTTATCACAACCAATTAAGGCGTGAATGGTTCGGGTGTGCTCGAGGCACAGCAGCCGATGGCTGCGCGATCGCTCAGATCGCATGGTAGAGCCAAGAGGATCCGATCGCAGTGGATCTGGCCTCTCGGGGCTCATAACCTGTTGAACCGAGGTGGGCAGTCACTAGGGCGCCAGCAGAGGAGGAACCTCTCAGGCTCTACCAGGTGGTGGAGATGTAGTGAACCACTCTATTTTTCTCTAATTGTCTCTGTATATTAATGTGGAGCTTAGAAGCTCATATACAGAATGTGTGAGATAAGGTTATCTAATCTACTGTATAGTAGTACCTTATCTAATCTTGGTAAAAGCGGCCAATAGGGGC